>CAVMGG010000251.1:0-60768 GCA_963680895.1 Fragum sueziense
TTAATCTTTTTTAGCCCTTTCCCAAACAAGACCTGGTTTTGACGGAAAGAATATTTGAGGAAACTTTGAGAAAAAAGAAGAAAATGATGATCAACATTTTCTTCTCTTCCCTCAATATTTTCTGGACAATTATGTACTAAAATCCTATGTAACCAGCATTATCACCATGACATCCTCTCTGAGCTACCAGTTGCTCTCCTAAATAGATTACCCAGTCATTGTTGGAAGACAATGTCTGAGACGATATTTGCCGCAACGGGGGATTGAACAAGGGACTTCATGATTGAGAGTCTGAGGCGATACCGAATAAACTTTTTTCAAATGGCAGAATTTTGGACTGTTCCAGTCTTCTAGTCTCAAGATGCTGCACAGGCGACAAAATCTATGATGATTAACCCATTCCCAAACGTCGAAATTTTGGGCTGTTCCAAATTTAATTGACTTTGCAGACGACAAAACCAGACAGGAATTTTCTATAACATTAGTTCTCATAAAAAAATTAAGACAATAAGAGAAAATGATGATTGTCAGCAATTTCTTCTTTTGTCTCAATATTTTTTCCATAAGGGATGTCATAAATGTTTTTTGTTTGGGAAAGGGTTGCAAGATTTGTTTCAATATAGCTCAGATGATATGAACCCATTATCAGATGGCAAAATAATAGACTTCCAAATTAAAAGGTGTTGAAGACGACAATTTCAAATACACGGAATTTAACATTTTTTGTTCTTTCATGGTAGAAAACAATTGTGAAAGAATAAATTGCTTGTCACAAGCAATTTCTTCATTTTCCAAAGTGTTTTCCAGAGATTTAATCTTGTTGGGCGTCAAAAGGCGTCACTGTGGTATTGGGTTAAGGCAAAAGGAGAAAATGCTGACTGCACCAATTGAAATACTCTCCATACAGCTCTTTTTGATCAATTTATAGCGGACAAGAATTGACCTGGCAGAGCATTCCATTCGATTAACATGGGCTGCTCTGCCAGGTCATTTATCGTGAGGTACCCGGTATACCTGTCGTCAGGTCATTGATTTGGTCATTTTAACAACATGTTTACCTTATTAACACTTTTCCAAACAGCAAAATTTTAACATACTCAAAATTTAAAGCTTAAGGTATTGCAATGACATAATAAGTGATATCAAAAGTAGAAAATGTGCTTGTTATAGCACAGAAAATATTAAAGCAAAAGGAGAAAATGCTGCTTATCAGCATTTTGTTCTTTTGTCTCAATCTTTCCCCATGCCTTTTTCTGTAAGGGAAATCAAATCAAGGTCTTTTTTGTGGAAAGAGTTAATAAGTATCATTGTCGTTATTCAGCATCCAATGGAACTACTTGTACGGTGATCACGCAATTGGTCAAGTTTTCAATTATCCAGTTAACCCCTTACCAAACAACAAAATTTTAAGCTTGTCCAAACTCAATGATATTCTAGACAACAATTTCAAGAAAATTAAATTTCACATGTTTTGGTCTTTTAGGGAGAAAATATTGTGGGAAATGAAGAAATTGCTTGTCACAAACAATTCCATCATTATCCACAATGTTTTCCAAAGTCACTACCTTGTAAGGAGTCAAAAAGAGACATTGCATGTGAATAGGTTAAGGGGGTGAATCCAGATCAATACAGTGCCTCTAGAATGAATGCAGCATAGACAGGCCATGCTCCAGACAATTTTCCTAGTGGGGGGTCATGTTTTCAAGGGGCCTGACTGCATTGGTGCAGGAAAAATTAATTTACTGAAATTCACTTTGATAAGCCTTTTGTTTTACAAGTTTGAGGGGGCCAGGGCCCATCGATCCAATGATCTGCACATGCAGGTATCAATCAAAATCTTAATCTGACAACTTTGTTTTTCATGCAAACAAACTAGAGGCACTGAATACACTCTTTGAACCAACATCCACAGAGTGCAACAACTAACACAAGTCATAAATCAGTTTAAGAACTTTATTCATCATATCATCATCAGTCAATGCTTACAAATTATACCGGTATAAAACCAATTAAAAATACTGATTACAAAAGTGACAAATGAAAGAGACTATTGTAAACTTTATTTTAAATTGGGAATTTGGCCAATCAAACTGCAATGAATAATTGCAAGTTGCTGACTTGCTAGGAAATTCAATGCAAATGAATATCAAGCAGACATATGATTATGCATTATGGATCACAGCTTTAAATGGCAGTCCGGACCCCCCATGACATTGGCCGAAAAAGGCAAAAATTAAATTTTGACTATAAATTTAGTGTAATGTTACTTATTTACTACAATTTAAGCCATTACATGGGCTTGGAACCCCCCCCCCCCCCCCCCCCCCCCCCTGGAAAAAAATCTTGGGCTTGGAACCCCACCCCCCCCCACCCCCCGGGGAAAAATCCTGGATCCGTCCTTGCAAAATATTCAATTTCCATAAAACCCAGTGTTGTAGGTAGATCTAATTGATCTGAATCATCTCTCGGAATAATTTAACCTTTTCCCAAACGGCAAACTTTTAGGGCATCCTAATTTGAAAGCTGATGCAGACGACAAAATGGGTGTTGATAAAGACAGGATCTGCGTGTAATATGGTATAGAAAAGATTGAGGCAAAAGGAAAAATTGCTGATTATCAACAATTTCTTCCAAAGCTTTTACCATTGGGGACGTCAAAAGGTCTTGTTTGGGAGAGGGTTAAATCAGTACCAACAACATATGGTTTGGGATCGCAATAAATATTTAGAATGCCTTTAATCAACTCTTATTTGTAGCTCTTTAACCCTTTCCCGAACAAGACATGGTTTTGACGTCCCTTACTGAATAGGCTTGGGAAACCATTGAGGCAAAAGAAGAAACTAAATGATCACCAGAAGTTTCTCCTTTTGTCTCAGTGTTTTCTATGCTATATCATACATAAATTAAATCATAATTAACTTCATTAAATTTTTGCTGTCTTTTATCAGCTTTTGAATTTGACCACCCTAAAAATTCGTCGTTCTGGAAAGGGTTAGTGTAAAAAAAATTAATAATAATAAAACAGGTCGTCACTCTTGTTTCACTTTGTGTTTGGTAGACTTTCTTTTCTAAAAAAACACACCACAAATTCACTATCGTTTCCTATCGAAAAATCCGTAATCAGCTGTATTCTTGGTGATCTATGGTTTACATGTCCATGACTTGTAAATATTTTCTCGTCTATTAGTCCCGTGGTGACGGTATTTACGTAGTGGAAGCTGGTGGAGGTGGAAGTTGAACTCGAAGACTTCACTGTCACAGCTTTGCTCCGTCGAAACTGTCTCGTTTTAGGCCCGCCTCGTAGTAGTCTGGATATTTGATGACTCGTCAACAACGGCAAGCGATAATGCTCCATTTAATCGAAGATTTAAATGCGTTATGAAGTTCGTATCTTTCAACCGAAGGCAGAGAATAAAGAACAATCGACTTTCAACAATTTTCAGTCGATAAATTGTCCGCCATTATTTTGTTTTTATTTCCGGTTATTTCCATTGACTGGTATACCTGGCCTAGTTACCAAATCCAGTCTACGTAGCCGTACAATAAACATTTGGTATGGTTCGACAGAAATGTCCGTGGTGTTCCAAATGAAAAGTCACGTGGGCGCTGTCCAAACTTTCCTTAACTGAAAAAATCGGTCCAAAATATTTCCACTATTCATAAAAATCAACATGAAAAATAACAA
The DNA here is from genome assembly GCA_963680895.1 of Fragum sueziense. Taxonomy (NCBI): domain Eukaryota; kingdom Metazoa; phylum Mollusca; class Bivalvia; order Cardiida; family Cardiidae; genus Fragum; species Fragum sueziense. Next base: position 3,686 of record CAVMGG010000251.1, read on the forward strand.
AATCAAGGGTTTTACACTTTACCCCGAGATAAGGAGGTGACAGAAACCGATAATTCAATAAATTGATCCACAGGCATGCTTACAGTTACCTGCAGTTTCACGGATGAATGATCTTGGATTTAGCTCTTGCCAAACACTAGACTGGTTCCCGTCTCTGATGCCACTATGTTGTATACATAGTCATATGACGGGTACCAGTTAAGCCAAACACATTGTGAATCCGTCCTTTGAAATTTCTATTCTCCCAACCACAGATTTTGGTTTCGAATTGATCACATGAGCTTACCCCTTTTTCCAAATTATACCTCATGATAAATGTCCTGGCAGAGCAGCCCATGCTAAACGAATGAGATGCTCTGCCAGGTCATTTATCGTGAGGTATGTAAGGCAACAATTTACGATGGTTTGTTAACAAACCGCGCGCGACACACCTAGCAGGTGCGTGATTACGAGAGATGACGTATTGATCAAAGCTTCAGTTGAAGTCTGCAAATATTTAAACCTTTCCAGAACATACGCGAATAGTCCACCACACGTTTAGTCGGGACTGTCCACTAGATTTTATTCATCCAGAGTTGATTGTACATTCCCAAATACATAAAGAAAAAGTAAGATATGAAACACATCCGTAGATCTATCTAGGCCTACTTGAGCGTGTCACTAGCGAGGTTTCTGGCGATCGTAGCAGACGTAAATTACCTACTTGGTTTATTCCTTCGTTTCTTGCCCAATTAATATTTTTTCTTCATTAGAACATAAAAATCCACATTCGAACTACAAAATAGCATGACGTAAATTTGTACGATCTATGACGTAAATACGATTTACACGAGGGAGGTAGTTGAATCCGTTTGACCTATATCGGATCACGTGATGTTTTATATCTGGGGAACATCTCAAACACTCTGCATGTTTAAAAAACGGAATAGGAAAAAATTTCAGATGTCGCCTAACAGCGATTTCATTATTTCATGTAAGAGTGATTAAATCATTTGTCATTCCCAACATAACATAGATGAAACTGCCCAAAGTGCCTAATGCAGTTAGGGCGTTTCACTCGAGCTACAGATCACAGATCATCGGAAATTGAAACATGAAAGAGCTGGTAGCCCGAACTGTTGTAGAAACGGGAAAGATATGAAAAATGATGTGTGTGTTTGGGGTGTCAAATTTTGGTACTAGGGGTGCATGGGGGGTGTAAGCGGCAGGGGGGGGGGGGGGATATGGGATTAAATGTGGACCGATTCAGGTCTGTCCGTCCGTAGACTTTTTCGTTTCCTTGCTCTAACTCAAGAACCATTTGACCTAGGATCATGAAACTTTACACAGTTGTTGCCCATGACCCAAGGATGTATCCTATTATTTTTGGTCACAAAGGTCAAGGTCACAATCAGACTTTGTTTAAAATCTCTTTCCTTGCTCTAAGTCAATAATTGGTTGACCTAGGATTTTGAAACTTTCATAGTACTGTTGGACTCAATTTTAAACTATGCTCCAACTAAAGAACCGGTTGACCTATAGCACGTTTTCAGTGACAAAGCGCTAGTGGGGGTATTTGTGGATTTTGGGACAGTTTTAGTTATCACTTTATTACACTATGATAAATCACTTGATTCGATATTTTGGCAAAATTTGCCTTTTTCAAGGGGTTGAAAAGGGCAAATTTTGGCAAAATATCGAATCGAGTCATTTATTATAGTGTATTATTATATTCCCTGAGGAATAATTTTGTGATAAAGAAATATAATTTTTGTTTCACAGATGACACAAATCAGCCCCTGCAGGAGATTAGACTGCAGATTGTTGACCGGGACTACTGTGATCAAGTATACCTAGAATGGAACACCTTCACTCATGATGACAGTATCTGTGCTGCAAGTCCTCTGCCTTTTGGTCAGATTTGCTTTGTAAGTAATAACTTCAAGTTTACTCTTTCCCAAACTACAAAGTTTTAGGGGGATCTTATTCAAAAGTTGCTGCAGACCATAAAATGGATGTTGATAAAGATTGGTTTTGTGGATAATATAGCATGATGGAAAATATTGAGGTAAAGTAAGAAAATGCTGATTATCAGCATTTTAGCTCACCTGAGCAACATGCTCAAGGTGAGCTTTTGTGATCACCCTGTGTCCGGCGTGTGTCGTGCGTCCGTCGTCGTCAACAATTGCTTTAAACATCTTCTCCTCCTCAACCACTCGGTCAATTCTTTCCAAACTTGGCAGAAATGTTCCTTGTGTGACCCTTTTCAAAACTTGTTCATGAATTTTTGAATCGTCAAAAATGTTGGGCGTTGCAGGGCGGGGCTTATCAGACTTAAAGAAATCATTAGGGAATTCTTCAAAAATCTTCTCCTCCTCAACCACTGGGCCAATTCATTCCAAACTTGGCAGAAATGTCCCTTGAGTGACTGTTTTAAACACATGCTCATGAATTTTTGATTGGGTGAAAAATGTTGGCGTGGCAGGGCGGGGCTTATCAGACTTCGACAAATCAGTAGATAATTCTTCAAAAATCTTCTTTTCTTAACCACTGGGCCAAATCTTACTAAACTTGGCAGGAATGTTTCTTGGGTGACTTTTTTCAAAACTTGTTCATGAAAATTTGATTCGTCAAAAATTGTGAGCAGCAGGGCTTCGCTTATCGGACTTAGAGAAATGATGTGAATTTTTTTTAAAAATGAATTATTTGGCCAATTTTTACCAAACTTGGCAGGATTGTCCATTGAGTAACTGTATTTAATACATGTTCATGAATTTTTGATTGGGTGAAAAATGTGGGCATGGCAGGGCAGGGCTTATCAGACTTCGAAAAATTGTTAGATAATTCTTCAAAAATCTTCTCCTTCTTAACCGTCAGGCAATTTGTTACCAAACTTGGCAGGAATGATCATTGGATGACTTGTTACAATATTTGTTGGCAAATTTTTTATTTGTCAAAAATTGTGGTCGTGCTCGGGCAGGGCTTATCGGACTTAACGAAATCCTGAGAAAATTCTTTAAAAAAGCAATTATAGGGCAAAGTTGAACCAAACCTTAACGGAATGTACTTTGACTTATTGCCTTCAATACATGGTTGTGAATTTTTGATATATTGAAAAATGTGGGCATGGCAGGGTGGGGCTTGTTGATTTTTAAATGAGCTATGTCCTTTTGTTGAAAATTGGCATTTTTTGCAACATTTACATGTGTTGTTTGGTCTGTTGATTTTTATACCCCCCAAATTCAATTTGGGGGGTATATAGGAGTCAGCTTGTCTGTCTGTCTGTCTGTTGGTCTGTCTGTTGGTCTGTCTGTTGGTTTTTTCTTCAAACATCTTCTCCTCAACCACCGGGCCAATTCTTACCAAACTTGGCAGAAATGTTCCTTGGGTGACCCTTTTCAAAACTTGTTCATGAATTTTTGATTCGTCAAAAATTGTGGGCGTGGCAGGGCGGGGCTTATCGGACTTAGAGAAATCATGTGAAAAATCTTTAAAAATCAATTATCAGGCCAATTTGAACCATACTTGGCAGGATTGACCCTTGAGTGATTGTATTCAATGTATGTTTATGAAATTTTTCATTCGATGAAAAATGTGGGCGTGGCAGGGCGGGGCTTATCCGACTCAAGAAATCGTTAAATAATTCTTCAAAAATCTTCTCCTCCTGAACCACTGAGCCAATTCTTACTAAACTTGCCAGGAATGTTCCTTGGGTGACTCTTGTCAAAACTTGTTCGTGAATTTTTGATTCGTCAAAAATTGTGGGCGTGGCAGGGCGGGGCTTATCGGACTTAGAGAAATCATGTGAAAAATCTTTAAAAATCAATTATAAGGCTTTTTTGAACCATACTTGGCAGGATTGACCCTTGAGTGATTGTATTCAATGTATGTTCATGATTTTTTCATTTGTCAAATAATGAGGGCAGGGCTTATCCGACTTCAAGAAATCGTGAAATAATTCTTCAAAAATCTTCTCCTCCTGAACCACTGAGCCAATTCTTACTAAACTTTGCAGGAATGTTCCTTTGGTGACTCTTGTCAAAACTTGTTCGTGAATTTTTGATTTGTCAAAAATTGTTGGCGTGGCAGGGCGGGGCTTATCAGACTAAGAGAAATCATGTGAAAATTTTTTAAAAATTAATTATTCGTGCTTTGTGAACTTAAGTTGGCACAAATGTCCCTTAAGTGATTGTATTCAATGCATGTACATGAATTTTTGATTCGTCAAAAAATGAGGGCGTGGCAGGGCGGGGCTTATCCGATTTCGGGAAATCGTCAGATAATTCTTCAAAAATCTTCTCCTCCTTGACCACTGAGCCAATTCTTACCAAACTTGGCAGTAATTTTCATTGGGTGACTCTTTTCAAAACTTGTTGGTGAATTTTTGATTCGTCAAAAATTGTGGGCGTGGCAGAACTGGGCTTATCGGACTTAGAGAAGTCATGTGAAAAATCTTTAAAAATCATTTATCAGGCCAACTTGAACCATACTTGGCAGGATTGACCCTTGAGTGATTGTATTCAATGTATGTTCATGATTTTTTCATTTGTCAAAAAATGTGGGCGAGGCAGGGCGAGGCTTATCTGACTTCTTCAAAAATCTTCTCCTCCTTAACCATTGGGCCAATTCTTACTAAACTTTGCAGGAATGTTCCTTTTGGTGACTCTTTTCAAAATTTGTTCGTGAATTTTCGATTCGTCAAAAATTGTGGGCGTGGCAGGGCGGGGCTTATCGGACTTGGAGAAATCATGTGAAAAATCATTCAAAATCAATGCTTTGACCATTTTGAACTTAAGTTGGCACCAATGTCCCTTTAGTGATTGTATTCAATGCATGTTCATGAATATTTGATTCGTCAAAAATTGTGGGCGTGGCAGGGCGGGGCTTATCCGATTTTGAGAAATTGTCAGATAATTCTTCAAAAAATTTCTCCTCCTTAACCAGTGAGCCAATTCTTACCAAACTTGGCAGGAATGTTCCTTGGGTGACTCTTTTCGAAACTTGTTCGTGAATTTTTTATTCTGGGATTTTTTTAATCAAAATTGGTAGGAATGTTCATTGGGGGACTTATTTCAAAATTTGTTCGTGAATTTTTGATTTGCAAAAAATGTGGTAATGGCAAGGCAGGGCTTATCAGACTTAACGAAATCATGAGAGAAAAGCAATTATACAGTAAATTTGAATCAAATCGTACAGGAATGTTCCTTGATTGACTGTCTTTAATGCATGGTTGTGAGTTTTTGGTTTATTGAAAAATATGGGCATGGCAGGGTGGGGCTTGGGGATTGTTAAATGTGTTGTTTGGTCTGTTGATTTTTTGTTCGCTCTATTTCCCAATTGATCAGCTCACAGTTCAAATGAAATCAATTTCTCAAAATGCACAAAAACTTTGCTTTTGGGGGGTATGATCACTTTCAGTGATATTCTAGTTTTGTTTGCTCTTTTTCCCAATTGATCAGCTCACAGTTCAAATGAAATATACTTCTCAAAATGCACAAAAACAGTGCTGTTTGGGGGAGGTGTATGATCACTTTCAGTGATATTCTAGTTTACAATAATTTAATGTGACATAAATATTTGTTTACAACAACATTTATTTTTTACACAATCAGATACATGAAGAACTCAGGTGAGCGATATCAGTGCCTTTCAGGCACTCTTGTCTTATTTTACCTCAATGTTTTCCCAAGCTTTTTCTATTGGTATGTCAAAAACATGTCTTGTTTGAACTGGGACTACTGTGATCAAATATACTTAGAATGAAACACATTCACACAGGGATGACAGTATCTGTGCTGCAAGGTCTCTGTGCTTTGTAAGTGAAAACCTCTATTCATTATACTTCAAGTCTTCTGCCTTTTGGTCAGATGTGCTTTGTAAGTAAAAACCTCTATTCATTGTACTGCAAGTCCCCTGCCTTTTGGTCAGATGTGCTTTGTAAGTGAAAACCTCTATTCATTATACTTCAAGTCTTCTGCCTTTTGGTCAGATGTGCTTTGTAAGTGAAAACCTCTATTCATTGTACTGCAAGTCCTCTGCCTTTTGGTCAGATGTGCTTTGTAAGTGAAAACCTCTATTCATTGTACTTCAAGTCTTCTGCCTTTTGGTCAGATGTGCTTTGTAAGTGAAAACCTCTATTCATTATACTTCAAGTCCTCTGCCTTGTGGTCAGATGTGCTTTGTAAGTAAAAACCTCTATTCATTGTACTGCAAGTCTTCTGCCTTTTGGTCAGATGTGCTTTGTAAGTGAAAACCTCTATTCATTGTAATGCAAGTCCTCTGCCTTTTGGTCAGATGTGCTTTGTAAGTGAAAACCTCTATTCATTGTACTTCAAGTCTTCTGCCTTTTGGTCAGATGTGCTTTGTAAGTGAAAACCTCTATTCATTGTACTGCAAGTCCTCTGCCTTTTGGTCAGATGTGCTTTGTAAGTGAAAACCTCTATTCATTATACTTCAAGTCTTCTGCCTTTTGGTCAGATGTGCTTTGTAAGTGAAAACCTCTATTCTATTCATTAAACTTCAAGTCTTCTGCCTTTTGGTCAGATGTGCTTTGTAAGTGAAAACCTCTATTCATTGTACTGCAAGTCCTCTGCCTTTTGGTCAGATGTGCTTTGTAAGTAAAAACCTCTATTCATTATACTTCAAGTCTTCTGCCTTTTGGTCAGATGTGCTTTGTAAGTAAAAACCTCTATTCATTGTACTTCAAGTCCTCTGCCTTTTGGTCAGATGTGCTTTGTAAGTAAAAACCTCTATTCATTGTACTGCAAGTCCTCTGCCTTTTGGTCAGATGTGCTTTGTAAGTGAAAACCTCTATTCATTGTAATGCAAGTCTTTTGCCTTTTGGTCAGATGTGCTTTGTAAGTAAAAACCTCTATTCATTATACTTCAAGTCCTCTGCTTTTTGGTCAGATGTGCTTTGTAATTGAAAACCTCTATTCATTGTACTGCAAGTCCTCTGCCTTTTGGTCAGATGTGCTTTGTTAGTAAAAGCCTCTATTCATTATACTTCAAGTCTTCTGTCTTTTGGTCAGATGTGCTTTGTAAGTAAAAACCTCTATTTTGCCTTTTGGTCAGATGTGCTTTGTAAGTAAAAACCTCTATTCATTATACTTCAAGTCCTCTGCCTTTTGGTCAGATGTGCTTTGTAATTGAAAACCTCTATTCATTGTACTGCAAGTCCTCTGCCTTTTGGTCAGATGTGCTTTGTTAGTAAAAGCCTCTATTCATTATACTTCAAGTCTTCTGTCTTTTGGTCAGATGTGCTTTGTAAGTAAAAACCTCTATTCATTATACTTCAAGTCTTCTGCCTTTTGGTCAGATGTGCTTTGTAAGTGAAAACCTCTATTCATTGTACTGCAAGTCCTCTGCCTTTTGGTCAGATCTGCTTTGTAAGTGAAAACCTCTATTCATTGTAATGCAAGTCTTTTGCCTTTTGGTCAGATGTGCTTTGTAAGTGAAAACCTCTATTCATTGTACTGCAAGTCTTCTGCCTTTTGGTCAGATCTGCTTTGTAAGTGAAAACCTCTATTCATTGTAATGCAAGTCTTTTGCCTTTTGGTCAGATGTGCTTTGTTAGTGAAAACCTCTATTCATTGTACTGCAAGTCCTCTGCCTTTTGGTCAGATCTGCTTTGTAAGTGAAAACCTCTATTCATTGTTATGCAAGTCTTTTGCCTTTTGGTCAGATGTGCTTTGTTAGTGAAAACCTCTATTCATTGTACTGCAAGTCCTCTGCCTTTTGGTCAGATCTGCTTTGTAAGTGAAAACCTCTATTCATTGTAATGCAAGTCTTTTGCCTTTTGGTCAGATGTGCTTTGTAAGTAAAAACCTCTATTCATTGTACTGCAAGTCTTCTGCCTTTTGGTCAGATGTGCTTTGTAAGTGAAAACCTCTATTCATTGTACTTCAAGTCTTCTGCCTTTTGGTCAGATGTGCTTTGTAAGTGAAAACCTCTATTCATTGTACTGCAAGTCTTCTGCCTTTTGGTCAGATGTGCTTTGTAAGTAAAAACATCTATTCATTGTACTGCAAGTCCTCTGCCTTTTGGTCAGATGTGCTTTGTAAGTGAAAACCTCTATTCATTATACTTCAAGTCTTCTGCCTTTTGGTCAGATGTGCTTTGTAAGTGAAAACCTCTATTCATTATACTTCAAGTCTTCTGCCTTTTGGTCAGATGTGCTTTGTAAGTGAAAACCTCTATTCATTGTAATGCAAGTCCTCTGCCTTTTGGTCAGATGTGCTTGTAAGTAAAAACCTCTATTCATTGTACTGCAAGTCCTCTGCCTTTTGGTCAGATGTGCTTCGTAAGTGAAAACCTCTATTCATTGTAATGCAAGTCTTTTGCCTTTTGGTCAGATGTGCTTTGTAAGTAAAAACCTCTATTCATTATACTTCAAGTCTTCTGCCTTTTGGTCAGATGTGCTTTATAAGTGAAAAGCTCTATTCATTGTACTGCAAGTCCTCTGCCTTTTGGTCAGATGTGCTTTGTAAGTGAAAACCTCTATTCATTATACTTCAAGTCTTCTGTCTTTTGGTCAGATGTGCTTTGTAAGTGAAAACCTCTATTCATTGTACTGCAAGTCCTCTGCCTTTTGGTCAGATGTGCTTTGTAAGTGAAAACCTCTATTCATTGTACTGCAAGTCCTCTGCCTTTTGGTCAGATGTGCTTTGTAAGTAAAAACCTCTATTCATTATACTTCAAGTTTTCTGCCTTTTGGTCAGATGTGCTTTGTAAGTAAAAACCTCTATTCATTGTACTTCAAGTCCTCTGCCTTTTGGTCAGATGTGCTTTGTAAGTAAAAACCTCTATTCATTGTACTGCAAGTCCTCTGCCTTTTGGTCAGATGTGCTTTGTAAGTGAAAACCTCTATTCATTGTAATGCAAGTCTTTTGCCTTTTGGTCGGATGTGCTTTGTAAGTAAAAACCTCTATTCATTATACTTCAAGTCCTCTGCCTTTTGGTCAGATGTGCTTTGTAAGTGAAAACCTCTATTCATTGTACTGCAAGTCCTCTGCCTTTTGGTCAGATGTGCTTTGTAAGTAAAAACCTCTATTCATTATACTTCAAGTCTTCTGCCTTTTGGTCAGATGTGCTTTGTAAGTGAAAACCTCTATTCATTGTACTGCAAGTCCTCTGCCTTTTGGTCAGATCTGCTTTGTAAGTGAAAACCTCTATTCATTGTAATGCAAGTCTTTTGCCTTTTGGTCAGATGTGCTTTGTAAGTGAAAACCTCTATTCATTGTACTGCAAGTCTTCTGCCTTTTGGTCAGATCTGCTTTGTAAGTGAAAACCTCTATTCATTGTAATGCAAGTCTTTTGCCTTTTGGTCAGATGTGCTTTGTAAGTGAAAACCTCTATTCATTGTACTGCAAGTCCTCTGCCTTTTGGTCAGATCTGCTTTGTAAGTGAAAACCTCTATTCATTGTAATGCAAGTCTTTTGCCTTTTGGTCAGATGTGCTTTGTTAGTGAAAACCTCTATTCATTGTACTGCAAGTCCTCTGCCTTTTGGTCAGATCTGCTTTGTAAGTGAAAACCTCTATTCATTGTAATGCAAGTCTTTTGCCTTTTGGTCAGATGCGCTTTGTAAGTGAAAACCTCTATTCATTGTACTTCAAGTCTTCTGCCTTTTGGTCAGATGTGCTTTGTAAGTTGAAACCTCTATTCATTGTACTTCAAGTCTTCTGCCTTTTGGTCAGATGTGCTTTGTAAGTGAAAACCTCTATTCATTGTACTGCAAGTCCTCTGCCTTTTGGTCAGATCTGCTTTGTAAGTGAAAACCTCTATTCATTGTAATGCAAGTCTTTTGCCTTTTGGTCAGATGTGCTTTGTTAGTGAAAACCTCTATTCATTGTACTGCAAGTCCTCTGCCTTTTGGTCAGATCTGCTTTGTAAGTGAAAACCTCTATTCATTGTAATGCAAGTCTTTTGCCTTTTGGTCAGATGTGCTTTGTAAGTGAAAACCTCTATTCATTGTACTTCAAGTCTTCTGCCTTTTGGTCAGATGTGCTTTGTAAGTTGAAACCTCTATTCATTGTACTTCAAGTCTTCTGCCTTTTGGTCAGATGTGCTTTGTAAGTAAAAACCTCTATTCATTGTACTTGAAGTCTTCTGCCTTTTGGTCAGATGTGCTTTGTAAGTGAAAACCTCTATTCATTGTACTTCAAGTCTTCTGCCTTTTGGTCAGATGTGCTTTGTAAGTAAAAACCTCTATTCATTATACTTCAAGTCTTCTGCCTTTTGGTCAGATGTGCTTTGTAAGTGAAAACCTCTATTCATTGTAATGCAAGTCCTCTGCCTTTTGGTCAGATGTGCTTTGTAAGTGAAAACCTCTATTCATTGTACTTCAAGTCTTTTGCCTTTTGGTCAGATGTGCTTTGTAAGTGAAAACCTCTATTCATTATACTTCAAGTCTTCTGCCTTTTGGTCAGATGTGCTTTGTAAGTGAAAACCTCTATTCATTATACTTCAAGTCCTCTGCCTTTTGGTCAGATGTGCTTTGTAAGTGAAAACCTATTCATTGTACTGCAAGTCTTCTGCCTTTTGGTCAGATGTGCTTTGTAAGTGAAAACCTCTATTCATTATACTTCAAGTCTTCTGCCTTTTGGTCAGATGTGCTTTGTAAGTGAAAACCTCTATTCATTGTACTTCAAGTCTTCTGTCTTTTGGTCAGATATGCTTTGTAAGTAAAAACCTCTATTCATTGTACTGCAAGTCTTCTGTCTTTTGGTCAGATGTGCTTTGTAAGTGAAAACCTCTATTCATTGTACTTCAAGTCTTCTGTCTTTTGGTCAGATGTGCTTTGTAAGTAAAAACCTCTATTCATTATACTTCAAGTCTTCTGCCTTTTGGTCAGATGTGCTTTGTAAGTGAAAACCTCTATTCATTGTACTTCAAGTCTTCTGCCTTTTGGTCAGATGTGCTTTGTAAGTGAAAACCTCTATTCATTGTACTTCAAGTGCTCTGCCTTTTGGTCAGATGTGCTTTGTAAGTGAAAACCTCTATTCATTGTACTTCAAGTCTTCTGCCTTTTGGTCAGATGTGCTTTGTAAGTAAAAACTTCTATTCATTATACTTCAAGTCCTCTGCCTTTTGGTCAGATGTGCTTTGTAAGTGAAAACCTCTATTCATTGTACTTCAAGTCTTCTGCCTTTTGGTCAGATGTGCTTTGTAAGTGAAAACCTCTATTCATTGTAATGCAAGTCTTCTGCCTTTTGGTCAGATGTGCTTTGTAAGTAAAAACCTCTATTCATTATACTTCAAGTCTTCTGCCTTTTGGTCAGATGTGCTTTATAAGTGAAAACCTCTATTCATTGTACTGCAAGTCCTCTGCCTTTTGGTCAGATGTGCTTTGTAAGTGAAAACCTCTATTCATTGTACTGCAAGTCCTCTGCCTTTTGGTCAGATGTGCTTTGTAAGTGAAAACATCTATTCATTGTACTGCAAGTCCTCTGCCTTTTGGTCAGATGTGCTTTGTAAGTGAAAACCTCTATTCATTGTAATGCAAGTCTTTTGCCTTTTGGTCAGATGTGCTTTGTAAGTGAAAACCTCTATTCATTGTACTGCAAGTCTTCTGCCTTTTGGTCAGATGTGCTTTGTAAGTGAAAACCTCTATTCATTATACTTCAAGTCTTCTGCCTTTTGGTCAGATGTGCTTTGTAGGTAAAAACCTCTATTCATTATACTGCAAGTCTTCTGCCTTTTGGTCAGATGTGCTTTGTAAGTGAAAACCTCTATTCATTGTACTTCAAGTCTTCTGCCTTTTGGCCAGATGTGCTTTGTAAGTGAAAACCTCTATTCATTGTACTTCAAGTCTTCTGCCTTTTGGTCAGATCTGCTTTGTAAGTGAAAACCTCTATTCATTGTAATGCAAGTCTTTTGCCTTTTGGTCAGATGTGCTTTGTAAGTAAAAACCTCTATTCATTATACTTCAAGTCCTCTGCCTTTTGGTCAGATGTGCTTTGTAAGTGAAAACCTCTATTCATTGTACTTCAAGTCTTCTGCCTTTTGGTCAGATGTGCTTTGTAAGTGAAAACCTCTATTCATTGTACTGAAAGTCTTCTGTCTTTTGGTCAGATGTGCTTTGTAAGTGAAAATCTCTATTCATTGTACTGCAAGTCCTCTTCATTTTGGTCAGATGTGCTTTGTAAGTGAAAACCTCTATTCATTGTACTTCAAGTCTTCTGCCTTTTGGTCAGATGTGCTTTGTAAGTAAAAACCTCTATTCATTGTACTTCAAGTCTTCTGCCTTTTGGTCAGATGTGCTTTGTAAGTGAAAACCTCTATTCATTGTACTGCAAGTCTTCTGCCTTTTGGTCAGATGTGCTTTGTAAGTTAAAACCTCTATTCATTGTACTGCAAGTCCTCTGCCTTTTGGTCAGATGTGCTTTGTAAGTGAAAACCTCTATTCATTGTACTTCAAGTCTTCTGCCTTTTGGTCAGATGTGCTTTGTAAGTGAAAACCTCTATTCATTGTACTGAAAGTCTTCTGTCTTTTGGTCAGATGTGCTTTGTAAGTGAAAATCTCTATTCATTGTACTGCAAGTCCTCTGCATTTTGGTCAGATGTGCTTTGTAAGTGAAAACCTCTATTCATTGTACTTCAAGTCTTCTGCCTTTTGGTCAGATGTGCTTTGTAAGTAAAAACCTCTATTCATTGTACTGCAAGTCCTCTGCCTTTTGGTCCGATGTGCTTTGTAAGTGAAAACATCTATTCATTGTACTTCAAGTCTTCTGCCTTTTGGTCAGATGTGCTTTGTAAGTAAAAACCTCTATTCATTGTACTTCAAGTCTTCTGCCTTTTGGTCAGATGTGCTTTGTAAGTGAAAACCTCTATTCATTGTACTTCAAGTCTTCTGCCTTTTGGTCAGATGTGCTTTGTAAGTAAAAACCTCTATTCATTGTACTTCAAGTCTTCTGTCTTTTGGTCAGATGTGCTTTGTAAGTGAAAACCTCTATTCATTGTACTTCAAGTCTTCTGCCTTTTGGTCAGATGTGCTTTGTAAGTAAAAACCTCTATTCATTGTACTTCAAGTCTTCTGCCTTTTGGTCAGATGTGCTTTGTAAGTGAAAACCTCTATTCATTGTACTTGAAGTCTTCTGCCTTTTGGTCAGATGTGCTTTGTAAGTGAAAACCTCTATTCATTGTACTTGAAGTCTTCTGCCTTTTGGTCAGATGTGTTTTGTAAGTGAAAACCTCTATTCATTGTACTTCAAGTCTTCTGCCTTTTGGTCAGATGTGCTTTGTAAGTGAAAACCTCTATTCATTGTACTTGAAGTCTTCTGCCTTTTGGTCAGATGTGCTTTGTAAGTGAAAACCTTATTCATTGTACTTCAAGTCTTCTGCCTTTTGGTCAGATGTGCTTTGTAAGTAAAAACATCTATTCATTGTACTTCAAGTCCTCTGCCTTTTGGTCAGATGTGCTTTGTAAGTGAAAACCTCTATTCATTGTACTGCAAGTCTTCTGCCTTTTGGTCAGATGTGCTTTGTAAGTGAAAACCTCTATTCATTGTACTGCAAGTCTTCTGCCTTTTGGTCAGTTGTGCTTTGTAAGTAAAAACCTCTATTCATTGTACTGCAAGTCCTCTGCCTTTTGGTCAGATGTGCTTTGTAAGTGAAAACCTCTATTCATTATACTTCAAGTCTTCTGCCTTTTGGTCAGATGTGCTTTGTAAGTAAAAACCTCTATTCATTGTACTTCAAGTCTTCTGCCTTTTGGTCAGATGTGCTTTGTAAGTGAAAACCTCTATTCATTGTACTGCAAGTCCTCTGCCTTTTGGTCAGATGTGCTTTGTAAGTAAAAACCTCTATTCATTATACTTCAAGTCCTCTGCCTTTTGGTAAGATGTGCTTTGTAAGTGAAAACCTCTATTCATTATACTTCAAGTCTTCTGTCTTTTGGTCAGATGTGCTTTGTAAGTGAAAACCTCTATTCATTGTACTTCAAGTCCTCTGCCTTTTGGTCAGATGTGCTTTGTAAGTGAAAACCTCTATTCATTGTACTGCAAGTGCTCTGCCTTTTGGTCAGATGTGCTTTGTAAGTAATAATATCTATTTTACTCTTTCCCAAATTACAATGTTACAAAAATTAAAGAAGCTGCAGACAACATTTTGAATTTGATAAAAGTTTAAATTTTTTAAGCTTTCTTGGTAGAAAACACAGTGGGAAATGAAGAAATTGCTTGTCAGAAGAAATTTCTTCTTTTTTTTTTACCCTCCCAACCTATGACGCAGGGGGGGGGGGGGGTATATTGGTATCACCAAGTCTGTCTGTCTGTCTGTCCATCCATCTATTAGTCCACCCCTTTGTTCATAGACTTTTTTGTTTTCCTGCTCTTACTCAAGAACCGTTTAACTTAGAATCATGAAACTTAATACAGTTGTTGACCTAGACCCAAGGAAGTGCCCTGTTGTTTTGGGGTCATGCAGGTCAAAGGCCAAGGTCAGATTTGGACTTTGTTTAAAATCTTTTTCCATGCTCTAAGTCTAAAACCCTTTGACCTAGGATCATGAACCTTTTACACAGATGTTGCCCTTGACCAAAGGAGGTAGGAGGTGCCCTATCTTGTTGGGGTCATGGAGGTCAAAGTGCAAAATCACCATTGAACTCTGTCTAAAATCTGCTTCCATGCTCCAAATGCACAGCCCTAGTGTTGTTCCGTCGCATCCTGTCTTCAAAAAATTTAACCTGGTCATATCTCAGGCACTATTAGAGATACAGCCTTGATACTTCACACATAGAGACTTCCTGCCAATACCTTTCATTTGGGACCATGACCTTTGACCTATTTACCCTGGAGTTTGATTTACTTTTAAAAAATCTTTAACCTGGCCAATATCTCAAGCAATATTACTGATGGAGCCTTGATATTTCATATGTGGATAGTTCCTTCAAAAACCTTTCATTTGGGACCATTGCCTTTGACCTCTTGACCTTGGAGTTTAGCTGTTTTTGTGACAAGCTGCAGTATAGGCAAACTACGTTGTCCGTTGACAACTCTTATTATACCCCGCAAACGAAGTTTTGAGGGGGTATACTGGAATCAGCCTTTAGGTACAGTGGTTGGTTGGTTGGTTGGATGGATGGTTAGTTGGTTGGTTGGTTGGTCTGTCTCCAAAACTTTGTCCGGACAACTTCTCCTACACTTGTGGACTGATTTAGTTCATACTTAGCACAAGTGTTCATTGTGACCTGTAGATGTGTAAAACGCAAAGTTTATGGAAATTGGACCGATAATTTTTGAGTTATGGCCCCTGATTTGACCCAAAAATGTTGTCCAGATAACTCCTCCTACAGTTACTGTCCGATTTGCTTCATATTTGGCACAGGTGTGCATTAGGACCTGTAGGTGTGTAAGACGCAAATTTTATGAAAATCTGACCGTTACTTTCTGAGTTATGGCCCCTGATTTGACCAAAAAATTATTGTCCGGACAACTCCTACAGTTACTGTCTGATTTGCTTCATACTTGGCACAAGTGTGCATTAGGACCTGTAGATGTGCAAGACGCAAATTTCACGAAAATCTGACCATTACTTTTTTGAGTTATGGCCCCTGATTTGACTAAAAAATTATTGTCCGGACAACTCCTACAGTTACTGTCTAATTTGCTTCATACTTGGCACAGGTGTGCATTAGGACCTGTAGATGTGCAAGACACAAATTTCACGAAAATCTGACCATTACTTTCTGAGTTATGGCCTCTGATTTGACCCAAAAATGCTTGTCTGGATATTCCTCCTACAGTTACTGTCTGATTTGCTTCATACTTTGCACAAGTGTGTTTTAGTACCTGTAAATGTGCAAGACGCAAATTTCACGAAAATCCGACCATTACTTTCTGAGTTATGGCCCCTGATTTGACAAAAAAAATCATATCTGGACAACTCCTCCTGCAGTTACTGTCCGATTTGCATCATACTTGGCACAGGCTGCATTAGGACCTTTAGATGTGCAAGAAGCAAAATTCACAGAAATCTGACCATTACTGTCTGAGTTATGGCCCCTGATTTGACCAAAAAATGCTTGTCCGGACAACTCCTCCTACAATTACTGTCCGATTTGCTTCATACTTGGCACAAGTGTGCAATAGCTCCTTTAGATGTGCAAGACGCAAAATTTGGACCAATACTTTCTGAGTTATGGCCCCTGATTTGAGCAAAAAATGCTTGTCTGGACAACTCCTCTGACAATAACTATCCGATTTCCTTCATACTTAGCACAGGTGTGCATTAGCACCTGTAGATGTGCAAGACGCAAATTTCATGAAAATTGGACTGATAATTTTTGAGTTATGGCCCTGAATTCACCAAAAAATGCTTGTCCGAACAACTTCTCATACAGTAACTGTCCGATTTTCTTCATATTTGGCACAGATGTGCATAAGCACCTGTACATGTGCAAGACGCAAATTTCACGAAAATTGGACTGATACTTTCTGAGTTATGGCCCCTGATTTGACAAAAATGCTTGTCTGGACAACTCCTCCTACAGTAACTGTATGATTTGCTTCATACTTGGCACAGGCATTAGGACCTATATATATGCAAGAAGCAAAATTCACGGAAATCGGACCGATAATTTCTGAGTTATGGCCCCTGATTTGACTAAATCTCAAGAAAATTGGATTGACAATTTCTGACTTATGGCTCCTGATTCAACATAAACATTTGTCCGAACAAAGGTGGTGGCGGGGATATTTTTATCTCCTTCAGTGATAGATTTCTAGTTCAGTTTGTGGAACCATGTTTATTAGTATGATTTTAAATTTTGTGTTTATACAATAACTGCACAATTCACAAAATAATTATCATAATGAAATATGTTGTTTTTAGGGTGACAGTGGCAGTTCTATGGTGTGCAAGGATCCAAGGAATGGTAAGGGATTCTTCTAGGCATTTAGCTATTTCAAGCCTTTCTCAAACAACATATTGTAGGGGGTCCAATTTGAAGATGATTAAAATAGAAAGGATTTGTGTTCAATATAGCACAGAAGACATTGAGGCAAAAGGAGAAAATGATGTTTTCCCAAATCTATAAGGGACTTCAAAGCCAGGTTTTGGTTAGGAAATGTTTTATCCTAAAAAACAGCAATGGATTGTAACTAAATTTTATAGAAATGTTCTATGTATGACCCTTTATCAGATATTTTTTAAGAAAAAAAGTTAAGGTCTTTTTACTTGTAAGCAGTCTTTTGTTCTTCCACTTTAGTTTCCAAAGCCTTTTTTCTCGAGATGTATTAACAAGTGTCAATATGCAGTTTTTGCCCTTTATAATTTTAGGTCGCTGGAAGCAGTTTGGAATTGTCAGCTATGGGACCAGTTCTAGTTGTTTTACCTCTGGAACACCTGATGTTTTCAATGAAGTGTTTTCATATTTGGACTGGATCAGAGAGAAAACAGGTGAGAATGCCTAAACAAGACAAGATATCAGCGTCCCAAAAGGAAAAGGCTAAAAAACATTGAGGCAAAGGAAGTAAATGCTGATAATCAGCATTTTTCTCCTTTTGTTTCAATATTTTCTGAGCTACATTTTTCGCAAAATCATATCGTTGGTGCTATGACAAAATTGCGTAACTGGAATTTTGCTCCAAACCCATTTTTTTCAGGAGAGCCAAAAAACCTTTTTAGTACTTTTTACTACTTTAAAAAATGTGCTGACAAAATTGCGTAACTCAATTACTACATGAACAATTAATCTTCTTTAAGGTAAGATAAGGTAATTGAACATAACTTACGGTTCATTTATTGGTCAAAGTAGAAGAAAAACAGAGGAGAATGCCATTTCTCAGCCTTTTATTACTTTCGTGTAAAAAAATTGTCTATGTATAACGCATTTTTGTCAGCTAAATCGAGTTACGCAATTTTGTCACATGATAATTGAAAGGGTTCTAATAGGTGTAGAGAAACGCCGTTTTAACAGAATATGCGCTCTTGCAGACTTTAAGTAGAAAGCATTTATAAACGAAAATTCATAGCACCGACGATATCTAAACATTATTTCTCAGCTTTAGTAGCTTTGATTTGGAAGAGTTTAAATTTTCGTTGATTTGGAAAGCATTCATCCGTTCCAAAATGGCAGAAAAATAGACTGGAGATGACAAAGTAGATGGACTTGATGTCCGAGAGGCCAATGTCACGGCTATTGGATCTTAACCCATTACTAGACGGCAAAATGTTTGTCTGCTTCAATTTGAAAGCCCCTGCAGTTGACGAAATGGATTCAAATAAAGAGAGAAAACTCATACAATATAGCTCAGAAAATATCAGCATTTTCTGCTTTTGCCTCAATGTTTTCCAAAGCCTTTGCTACTAGGGACTTGAAAACCAGGTCTTGTTTGGGAAAGGGCCCTAGCATTTTGTCTGTTATATGAGATAACATTTTTAACCGGGTCTACATCTTGATGGTCTAAGGGAAGTAAATAGTTTTACATAGGCGACCATTATAACATTTTGGCTTATAGCTCAGTCCATGAGTTTGCACCAATGATCTGACCTACCTTAAATTCTAGAACATCCATTCATACACCCGAAAAAATGAATTTTAGTATGGCATGAATCCTTTTCTCTATGACCTTTGACCCCATTTTTAGCTCCACTGGCCTTCAGGCCAGCTGGCTATTGTCATGGTGTTGTGTCCGTCGTGCGTCCGTCCGTCCGTCCGTCCGGTCGTCAACTTTTTCTTTAAAAATCTTCTCCTCAGAAATTACTTGATGGATTTCAATCAAACTTCACAGGAATGATCCTTAGGTGGTCCTCTATCAGATTCCTTCAATTAATTCTGATTGAACCATAAAGTCTGGAGTTATCTGCCCTTGAATTAAAAAATGGCTGTTTTAACTTTTTATTCACTCTAGCCACTACAAATATTGATCAATCAAAACAAAACTTGGTCAGAATGTTGGTGCTGATAAGATCTTGCCTGAGTGCAATTTTCAGCTTGATCTGAATATTACGTCTTGAGTTATGTGCCCTTGAAATTGGCAAAACTACCATTATTGACCGTATTTTTACTCAAACAACCATAAATATCCACCAATCAACACAAAACTTTCACATTATCTTACTGGCCATAAGATCTTGTTTAGATCACCCTAACTGCGGAGCTAATCTCAGAGGCATTTCAGAGTATAATACCCATCTTTAAAAATGGCTCAGAAATTGCCAAAATGATTCAAAATCATTGATTTTTTGCTTTTAACTTGAAAATAGAATATAATCAGTCACAAATGAATAAATCATGTTCAATTCCAGTAAAAAATATTGTCCAATCACAGGTCACCTTCATCGTAAGAATTCACCTGACCTTCCCTATAGATTTTGTCATGTGTCACAACAAACAGATTTACTTCCCTTAGACCTAAAGAAAAGATTATGTGGTGGAAAAATACAAAATTTAAGTGTTTGTGTGACCAAATACCAATTCTGAACTGAATTTTAAAAAAATGGGTTCACTCTTTCCCTTGCATCTTGAAAGAAACATGTTTTCCTTTACCCTTTCACAATAAAATCAAGCCAAAAATTTGCTATGTCAGAAAATTTTTTTTCATCAAAACATGTACTTTCAATGTTCAAAAGGCAGGTTGTAAATTAATATTTAACACATTCTTTTCATCTGGTATTGTGCAACAATTACTTCTGAACATATTAGCTACTATTTCAGGTGAAAAAAATTCAAATTAATATTTTTCATTATTTTTCTAAAGATGTAACCCTTAACCTTTAAAAATAAATCTGTATTTTCTTGTCATTTTTAAGTGCCAAAAACACATTTTTTTAAGAATGGCCTTTTCATGTTATTACATGAATAGAACAACATTGTTATAGCATCTATGTAGAATTTCAATGCATTTGGTACAAAAATGATGGAGAAATTAGCATTTCCCTTTACCTCATTGACACAAAATACAAGAGGTCATTTAGTAGTGAAATAGTCTCTCTTTGTTCTTAAATCTATTTCTTGATGAGGAAAATGTTAAACTCTGTTTGTTATAGCACATCTTAATAAAAAACACCAATTCCCAGTGAAAAATGTTTAGAAAAGTTACATTTAAATGATTAAAATTGCACAATAGTTAAAAATGATGACTCAGCAGAAATTTCTCACTTGCAAAATGGCCAAAATGATGTCCAATCTTGTTTTTTTCCTTCAACATTGTATAAAGACATATTCAAAAAGGATAATTTACCATTTCTGGTATTATTTGATGAGTTTCACATGTTTCATGTACCTTAAAATTGACAATCACACCTTAATAGGACACAGGAAGAGGGTTCTGTCATCATTATGGCCCTAAAATTGCAATATTTATAAGTGAAAAATAAGCAGAAATTCACAGAAAACAGGTTTTCAACAGTCCTTTTGTACTTACTCTAAACAAACAGGCCAAGATCAGACACTTTAACCCATTATTGCACTGATCTTATAATCCAATACATAGTTAAAAGCATTAGCTAACTGCATTATATACTTTACTTTGCTGCTAAACTAATTTCAAACGGACAGAAATCAAAACTAATGAATCAAGCTATCCAAACTTCCCTCCCAAAAGGTAGAATTGCCCGGTAGATGATTGATTTCAAAGCTCTGAGTGTGAATCAATGATCCGGACTGGTCAAAATATGAGCTATCAGATATATCGGGCTGATCTTTGTAGTATGAAAATCATGCGGGATGATGACTACAACATAATAAAACTATGCACTGAATTTCTGAAATAAATAGAAAAATCTTGTTCAAGACCAGCCCGTTACCTTCAAAATAACAAGGAAAGTTATGAAAGGGGCCTATAAAGGCTTTTGAACACACCCATTCATGAGTCAAATAAAGTACATAAACAGTATGTAATTGTTAATGAGGAACAAACAAATCACCCCCCCCCCCCACCCCCCCCTCAAAATGGCAACTTTTATTGAAAACTTGACCTTGAAATTTGGCATTGACCTTCTTGAATGACCTGGACCTTGATACCAATAGAAACACACTGACAAGATGTAAATATTACAAAAAGATACAACTTACAACTTTCAGGATTGTGTAGTATGGGCAGAAATGAAAAAATCACACCATTTTTTTCTTAAAGGTTGACCTTCAGATTTGACCTTGACCTTCATGAATGACCTTGATCTTGGTAATTAAAGATACATGTTGTACTGGTGTGCATGCCTACCAAATTTGGGCTTTGTAAGTCAAATAATGTGAGAGTTATTTAGAGAAATATTGACTATTCATGTTAATTTGGCTGCAGACACACACACAGATGGGCAGACAAGTGGATAGTGATGCAGTGATGCCAAAATGTTCTGATATGGTCAGAAAAACATGTAAATTGCTTACCCAGATAGATCGTCTGCAACAAAAATCAAACCGGAAGTTTTAAATGTCAAATTTTCTAGAACAACAACAACCTGGGTTGGTCTACTATTTGTATTAGGGTCCACATTTAGGTCTAAGGGAAGTAAATAGTTTTACATAGGCGACCATTATAACATTTTGGCTTATAGCTCAGTCCATGAGTTTGCACCAATGATCTGACCTACCTTAAATTCTAGAACATCCATTCATACACCCGAAAAAATGAATTTTAGTTTGGCATGAATCCTTTTCTCTATGACCTTTGACCCCATTTTTGAGATCACCCTAACTGCGGAGCTAATCTCAGAGGCATTTCAGAGTATAATACCCATCTTTTAAAATGGCTCAGAAATTGCCAAAATGATTCAAAATCATTGATTTTTTGCTTTTAACTTGAAAATAGAATATAATCAGTCACAAATGAATAAATCATGTTCAATTCCAGTAAAAAATATTGTCCAATCACAGGTCACCTTCATCGTAAGAATTCACCTGACCTTCCCTATAGATTTTGTCACGTGTCACAACAAACAGATTTACTTCCCTTAGACCTAAGATAGAGCCTTGATATGTCACACATTGATACCTTATTTTTGGGACCTAAACTTGTGACACTGTTGCCTTGATCCTGATACAATTATTTCTTGCATA
The DNA here is from genome assembly GCA_963680895.1 of Fragum sueziense. Lineage (NCBI taxonomy): Eukaryota > Metazoa > Mollusca > Bivalvia > Cardiida > Cardiidae > Fragum > Fragum sueziense. Next base: position 25,666 of record CAVMGG010000251.1, read on the forward strand.
ATTAGTAATAACTTGTAACAACAAACCTGATTGGCCCAATCTGATTACCGGTACTGATACGATCAGATTTCTTCTTACACAGTTTACACAAAAATATAGTTGTAAGATAATTACAGTACAGCTCAAGCATCTTTTGCCTATTTCGATGCATCACCGCGATTGGATCTGGGGTAGATTCGGGTGGAAAAACGCAATGGCCACGACGAGCGAGTCTTTCCTCTTGAATCTGTGGGAATCGCCGCAATTTTCCATTTAATCTGGCATTTCTAGCTGAAGGCGGCAAATCTCCGCGATTTTTCACCCATCCCCGCAATTCACGGTGATGGGCAGAACCTTTGAGTGGAAAAACATGGTAGTCGCGATGGAAAATCAAAGCGATTTTCCACTCCGAATATTTTTTTGTCTGCGGTGGGCGAGTGTTTTAGGCAAAAAACGCACAAGCTGTACTATAGAAAAACAGGATCCATGTTTTTGATTTCTAATAGATATTTATTACAATGTTCTCAAGATCATGATCAACAAATTGCTAGGTTAATGAATAACCCTTTCCCAAATTGCAAAAATTGGGACTGTGCCTGTGTTAAAGCTTCCAGGAATGACCAAAAAGGTGTTGATTAAGATGGAATTTGCATACATTATAGCACAGAAAATATTGAGGCAAAAGAAGAAAATGCTGATTTTGTCGTCTGCGGAAGTTTTCAAATTGAACCACTCTAAACTTATTCTGTCATTAAGGAAGTGTTAACCCTTCTCATACTGTTCATGTCAATTCCTTTTGTTACCAAAGCTTTGGCAGGCAGTATAGACTATGATCAGCCTGCACAGACATGCAATCTGATCTTAGCCTACACACTCTGCTTTCTGCCCCATTATTGTGGCAAAAACTTGAGCTAATCTTATTAAAATGTCTTGTAAAATAATATTTTTTTTTTCAGGCATAGATTTTGGAGGTGTATAAATCAAACAGAAAGTGGTGGAAAAACAATCTACAAAGTTCAGAGAAAACGGATTGTGTATATTTTTGTGAATAAATAAATATATTTTTAAAGGAATTTTTTTTTTATCATAAACAGATATTTTTTCAAAAGCAAAAATGACATTACATACATTGTTATTATAGGAATTACTGATTTAGAGAGCCATGCATGTACTGACTGAGTTTAAGCATTTTCTGTATTTTTCTCAACATTTCTTTACTACCAATTACCACACACTGACCCCTTTTGGGACCCTTTAAGATAATGGCTGTAGAAAAAATTGAGGAAAATGGTCTTCATTTCCCACATTGTTTTCTACCTAAAAGATAAAAAAAATGTAAAATTTCTTTCATCCGAAATTGTCCTCTGGAGCATCTTGGAATTTGTACCACCCTAAAATTTCGCGATAAATTTTGGTAATGGGTCAAGGTGTTTTTGCTCCAAATATTACATTGTTTGTCATCTCCAAGACCATCCAGTGTAATATGTTAAGTAAAAATTTTGTCATCTGAGTAAAGGTAAGAGACAATCTTCATCGTTTTCTATGTATCCCTTTACAAGATGACAAAATTTTGGACTGTTCATTTGAAAGATGCTGCAAATGACAATTTCAAGTTGATGAAATTTTAAATATCTTTCCACTTTGGGTTAGAAAATATTGTGGAAAATATGAAGAAATTGCTTTTGACAAGCAATTTCTTCTTTTTCCACAATATTTACCCAACTTTTTCGTATGAAGGAGTCAAAAGGCCTCACTGTACAGTAATGGGGTATATAGGGTGTCCTGTTATAAACCAAAGACTGTTCAAATCATTTATTTTTAATGTTTTAACATTTTATGTATATTGTTTTGAGCTTTTAAAGTTTATGAGATCACTTGTTTTTACCATTTGTTTGAAACTATGAAAGTTAACTAGATCACTTGGTCACAAATGTTGATTTAAGATCATTCCAGACTTATCAACCCTTTTCCAAACAAGACCTGATTTTGACGTCTCTAATAGATAAGGCTTGGGAAAACATTGAAACAAAAGAAGAAACTGCTGATAACCAGCAGTTTCTCCTTTTGTCTTAATATTTTCTTGACTATATCACCCACAATTCCAATCTTTATTAACATCCATTTTGTCGTGTGCTACAGCTTTATAAATGTACCATCCTAAAATTTTATCATCTGGTAATGGGTTAAGTTTGTAATTTGCCACCAAGCCACACAAAGGTAGATGAATATTGGTATGATCTTCTCTCTCTGTCCATCCACATCTTGTTAAACCATTACCAGATGACAACATTTTGGCGAAGTTCAATTTGAAAGAAGTTGCCGACGGCATTTTCAATTTGATGAAAATCTAAAATTGATTTACTTTTTGGATAGAAAACCTTGTGGGAAATAAAGAAATTGCTTGTCACTAGCAATTTTCCACAATGCTTTTCTAAGCCATCATCACATAGGGAGTCAAAAAGAGTCACTGTGTGGGAATGGGTTAATCCTTGAACAAACGGCCTAGATTTGGTCTGCACCTATTTGGAAGCTGCCAGAGACAACAAAATGAACAAAATAGCAAAGAAAATATTGAGGCAAATGAAGAAAATGCTGATTATCAGCATTTTCTTTTTTGCATCAATGTTTCCCAAGCCTTAAATTTATGTTTGGAACATCAAAACTAGGTCTTGTTTTGGAAAGGTTAAAAAAAACTTGCTGTCCTACATTTACGGTATTTTCTAGATGGATTCACATGAAATTTCGGTTCGTACAATATTCCTGGTCACCTGACCTTGTGAATTTTGTTGTGCTTTTGACCATTCTATGCTAATTCACAGAAATAATGACACTAAACTTTCCCTTAACAAGACCTGGTTTTGTCGTCTCTAATAGAAAAGGCTTAACCCTTTCCCAAACGACAAAGTTTTAATGTCCTCTATTTCAAGGGTGTCTACAGATGAGAAAATGAATGTTAACAAGCTAGATTTTGTGGTTAACATAGCACAGCAAATGTTGGGACAAAATGAGAAACTGTTTGTTATCATCAGTTTCTTCTTTTGCCTCAATGTCTTTCTTAGCCCTTCTCATCAGGGACGTTTAAGCCAGGCCTTGTTTGGGAAAGGGTTAAAAAAACATTGGAACAAAAGAGGAAAATGCTTAAGTTTTAACTGTATACCACACCGTGACACTTTTTGATGCCCCTCAATAAATATGCTTGGGTAAACATCGTGCAAAATGAAGAAATGGCTCGTAACAAGCCAGTTCTTCATTTTCAACAATGTTTTCTAACCAAAAAATTGAAAAAATACAAACAGATTTTGAAAATATCATCAACTTGATATTATCATCACGCCTATCAAATTGCCACAGTCCAAAATTTTGCCATCTGGTAATGGGTTAACATTTATGCCTGTATTGCTTCCATCCTCAAAAAGAAATTGTGTTGTGTAATATATGGCTATCTGTTATGTAATGTATTTGATGTTCTTTGAATTTTTGTATCTTTGAAAGATTTTTCTTAGGTAATTTCTTTGGTATTTCAATCCTTTACCAAACAGGAGTGTTTTTGCAGAGCAGAAAATATCAAAGAAAAAAATGGAAAATGCTGATTATCAGCATTTTATTCTTATCTTCCATCTTTTTAACTCCAACTCCCCTTCAGGGACATGATCAAAAACCAGTCTTTTTTGGTAAAATGATTATAAAGCCCTTTTTCAAAGAAAAAAATATTTTGGTGGTATATGAGTTGTTCCACAACATCTTGTTCTGTTTGTGCCATATAATTTCTTTCACTTTGTTACAGTCTTTTTTATATCATATTTTCTAATAAACTTTATTCTTTCACTGTTGTTTTCCTATCATTATCACGGTGTATAATCATGTGACTCAGAATTTCTGATAATTTCAATATCTTTTTTAATACTTGACCAATTTGAATTCAGTTTGAAGCAGAGAATGTGGACAGACGTCACGCATTTAGATGAACATGGTTGGTTTTTTTGAAAAATCAACTGATAAAAAAGTTATTGAAGATAAACCAAAATTTTGGTTTATCTTCAATAACTTTTTATCAGTTGATTTTTCAAAAATCAACCACGTCCAGTCTTTCCTAACATTTTCCCACATTCTCTGCTTTAAACCGAATTCAAATTGGTAAAGTATTAAAAAAGATATTGAAGATTTTTGGAAATTCTGAGTCACACGATTGTACACTGTGATTATATTCCATCTACCAAGCTAAATCTGTAACATCTGGGTCTATCAATCCAGGGGTCAAGTGTTTCAACCTAGGCTTAGCCAATATCTTTTCTAACATTTGTCTCTCACTGAAGGGTCCGCTTTGCGACAGTTCTAGTTGATATTATTTACATGCTTTACCTTTTTGCTGTGCGCTAAATGACCCTGGCTGTCGATGTGCCGTAAAACAGCATCCATTCATTCTAAATTTATTTACTTTATAGTAATGGAGCAATCAACCATTGGGAACATGCAGGTAAGTTGACTCGGCCAAGTCAACTCACCTGCATGTTCCAATTGGTTGATTTCAAAATGAGTCCCTCCATCTAATATGATCCTTGGCACCACATTATGCACTTTTTTGACTGTCTAGATATGTTAAATTATTGATACAAGACTAAAGCCAGAATTAAGGACAAATACCCCTACTAGGGCCTTGTCACTGAAAAAATGCTATAGGTCAAAAAGTTCTTTAGTTGGAGCACAGAAACGGGTTTTAAACAAAGTCCAATAATTGTGACCTTGACCTTCATGACCCCAAAACAAACAATAGGGCACCTCCATGGGTCATGGGCAACAACTCTGTAAAGTTTCATGATCCTAGGTCAACCGGTTTTTGTTTAAGAGAACAGAAACAGATTTAAAACAAAGTCGAATGATTGTGACCTTGACCTTTGACCTTGGTGACCAAAAAACAATAGACGCAATCCCAGTTAAAGTGGACAATTGACTAATTTTTTTTCGAATTTTTTCATTTTACCATTCACTCATTCTGGACAAATTTTCTTCATGGATCACATCTTCTGCACAAATTTCTCTTGTTTTGTCAACTGGGCTTGCTTAGTTTTGGATTTATAGACTGTTAAATGATCAAATGTGTGCATAAAAAACTACGTATTTTAAATATACCCCTTTGTGAAATGTGTGTCTAATTTCACATTAAGTAATGCATAAAGAATAACAAATCCGATACATTTTGATGAGTATTTGTTTGTAAAATGTGAATCAATTGACAATATGGGTGAAAATGGCGAATTGTACCTTTGCGAATGAAAATACAAAACGGCCATCCTTGTATAATTCCTTTATTTTGAAACGTTGACTACTTCCAACTCTTCTAAAATACACCAAACAACCTTTTAATTTTCTCTCGTATTGTTAAACAAAAGCAATGAGTTATTCCCTTAATCGATATACCGAAATGGAAAGTCAATGAGTTGTTACAAATCAACAATAGTTTAAAACTGGTCTGTCCCGAACGTAACTACAGCTTGTCCCGTACGTAATATGCTTTCTTTTCTTTAACATCACAGCCTCTGTGTTATTATCTTTTCAATCAAATCATAATATTATCAGTCAATATCCATTTGCCAGACACTTTGTCAAAAAAATTGTAATGAAATGAATAAATGAAAATAAATACAACTCTATAAGCCACCTGGGTGTGTTGTTTTACAAATTAAAACTTCCTAGCAAAATTAGTTTCAATTTATAAAAGTTGAGATGTTCGTATTGTTTTGACACATGAGGTATGTGTAATAACTTCTTAATTAAGTGAAATGTTGTTCAAAATTTGCTAGACATCCTTACCTCTGATGGATCTAATATACGAAGACGTACGGGACACTTTTTATAAAGGTAAAAAACGCTGAAATATTCTTTTTTAATGCATCAATCTAGTGTAATGTATATGGTATAAATATATTCCTATATATATCAACGAAAACCGGCATATTTTGTGGAACTTTCTTCAATATTGTAAAACTAGTATCAATTAAGCGTTATTATAATACCATAACGTTCGAGACTAGTACGAGTACGTGTACAGTCTATTATGTGCATTAAAAGTCTATTTTGCTTAAACTGGAGTCCTTAAGGAACCCAAAACACATAAAATAAGCACAGGAAACGTTCCATTTCAGCAATTTAAAAACTGAAAATTAAAAATTGCCTCGAACGTTATGGACTCGTACGTCACTTTTTAATGTGTACACAATTTTATTTGGCCTGCTGTATCAATGCTATTATAGTAATCGGCATAATTCTTTTTGTCATATTTGAAGACACTTCGAACGGTGATGTTACTTGAAGAATTAAACTATTTATAGTTACACATTTTTAACTACAGCTACTTTAGTTCTTGCCTCGTACGTTACGGGGTTAAAATTACGGTAAATTGTTTAAGAATGATGTTGATTTTTTAAAAATATTGACAAAAGTATATCAAAATACGACTTCATTTTGATTATATATATTTATACTAAAGTAGATTACGCTAGATTAATGCATTAAATGTAGATTTATGTCAGTGTTTCTTAGCTTTAAAGAAAGTGTCCCGTACGTTTTTGAATTTTGGAGACAACGACTCGAGGCTGTTCTACAAATTTTGGATTACATTTTTTATAAGAATCTTGGTATCGTTTTGGAGCTCTATGTTTTCTGTACAAGATTGGGACATTTCTGTTAGGATAATTTATTGTTGAAATTGACATTTTTGGTTTGAAAGTTAGAATTTATACCCGGAGACATCGGTTTTTCGTACCCCCTAGTTTGATTGTCACATGATTTTCATAAGAAATGGAGTTCTTACGAACGTAAATTATAGATACATTTTTTAGTTATAGGTGTTGGATGAAAATAAATGTGGAGGGCATTTATATAATGTTGACTATTTGCAGCTAGAACATATTGAAGGCCGGAGACATCAATTGTCCCCTTTAACTGGGATTGCGTCAATAGGGCGCTCCTTCGGTCATGGGCAACAACTGTGTAAAGTTTCATGGTCCTAGGTCAACCGGTTCTTGACTTAGAGCCTGGAAACATATATTTAACGAAGTCTAATTGTAACCTTGACCTTTGACCTTCGTGATCCAAAAACGATAGGGCACCTCCTAGGGTCATGGTCAACAACTGTGTAAAGTTTCATGACCCTAGGTCAACCGGTTCTTGACTTAGAGCACGGAAACGGATATTAAACAATGTGTAACTTTGACCTTTGTGACCCAAAAATAATAGTGTGGCTCCTTGACTCGTGGGCAACAACTGTGTATAGTTTCATGATCAACCGGTTCTTGACTTAGAGCATGGAAACGGATTTTAAACAAAGTCTAATTGTAACTTTGACCTTCGTGACTCAAAAATAACATGGCATCTCCTTGGGCCATGGGCAACAACTGTGTAAAGTTTCATACAGGTTGTTTCATAATATGTGATACACTTTTAACCAAGCATCTCTTTGATATGCGTATGTCCCTAGCAGTGAAAATATATCAAATTAAAGGTAAATAGTGTCCAATAGCGAACGGTTTTCCCGCTTTCGTGTGCTAAAAATAGATTTCCGATGGGAATACCCCCAACAACGTTTGCCGGGTACCAGTCTAATATTTTGTTTATCGGTCTAATTAATTGAACAAGGCTGAATGGTGGACGCAGATTGCGAGAGAGAGAGAAAATTTTATAAAATATCCATGGAATCCAGGGCCATCCTGGCCAGGGATTAGTTTTTACTTCTTTTATAATATCTAGTTTTACTGTTTATTGTTTTATTTATGTATATTTTTACTTTTTAGGCGGAAAATTGTAGATCTAAGATTGACCGGCTGGATGAATTCGTCTGTTCTAGACAAAACCAACCGTCAACAAAACGGCTAAAGACACCAATTCTTGTCTCCGACAGTAAAGGCTTTACTTTACGCAACAGCATATCTACTAGAATTTTCCCCTTTATCCTATGGTGTGTGGCAGGGGCCAGGTCTTCAACGTTGGTGGATCTGGTTATTGAACGTCTCCCGAAGGCGGTAAAAGATTTGGGGCCTATCCAGTTGTACATCTGGGCTGGAACGTGCGACGTAACTAAAAAAGAAGGGAAGCTCATTTCCAAACGGTTTCAGGACAATAGTGAGTGCTTACAACTATTTCGAGAACAATTTTCCCGCCTAATTTCTTTCGTTGGTAATTTTCCAGAAGTGTCACTAAAGTTTGTTGAAATACCATTTATTTCAACCAGTTGCTGGAACAAACATAACAACAAAGACTCACTCTTGATTGACAAAACCATCACAACTCAAATCCGTGCTATAAACTTCCTATTTAGAGAACTCAACTCAGAACTTGGCCAAAACACCCTACATTTTGGAAAAGACTGCCTACAAAATAGAAAATCCAAAAATAAGAACCCCAGATACTCTGTTAAGATCAAAGTGCTACCAGACGGCGTTCACCCCAACAAAGCTACCAGCCTCTTGTGGACAAAATACTTGCTGGAAGACAGTTACAGCTCCTGCTTTGAGGACCCTGACACCTTAGACATCACAGTGCTATCAGACGACCTGAATCTCCTGGAAAGTGATCAACAAAATTAAAGCTAAGTACCATAGTCTATCTACTAGAGTTAAAGATCATTAGGATTAGGTTATTGACATGTACACTCATAATTAAGCTATACGGAGAGACAGAGTTCAAAAGCATATGAAGACTAGATTCAAAATTAAGTAAATGACATAAAAAATCTCGAAACAAATCATAACCTGTAATACAAGGGAGTAACTAAGTGCTGTATTCCAAGGCTTCGCCATCAATGGTACCAGGTTTGCAGCGCTGCCTTGCTCTTAGTACTTACAAAGTCTAATTTTTCTTGTGTACACTATCTTTAGAAATTAAAAGTCTATACTGTGTATCATACACTTTCTCTCCGTCTATAAATACATAATTGTTCTTAAATTAAATTTCCAAGAGTGTAATAGTTTTTGCCGATTTCTTCTGTAAGAAATAAAACAACTTGTGAGAATTATTCACTATCAGCTAACTCTCCTATCAAAGATTTGTGTGAATAGATAGAGTAGGGTACAGTGTGACAATCTGGATAGCTTATCCTGGTGTGGGTCATTCTAGGCGCAAACAATTGCACCAGATAATCGACTCTACACATAGATCCGTTTCTCTATCTGTGTTCGTTCTGCCTTTCTCAGAAGAGAGCTAGAAAGGACCGCGAGTGAGAAGGGGAAACATAGTTATTCAACAGCAAATTATAATAGAACTACTGAACCCTGCTCTGTTTACTAATAATTCTATCAAGAAAGTGTTAGCAATGACATCTACTGCAATGCAAACCAGACAAAGTGCGAGAACCTCCCACACCAACCTGCTAGCTCTCGCGGATGTGCAGAATGTTAGTGAAAATGAAACTTCTAGTATAGACCAAAGATCATACAAACTAAATAAGTCCAAGTCACTACAGAAAAAACTAGATAGCTGTAATAGCAATGATTTAACATATGAGATGAAGCCAGGTAATAATCTTGTCCTGCAATTTAGCACAGCATCATATGAACTTGCAAAGTACAAAATACAAGACATTATCTCATCCAAATCATTCCTTGAAAGATATGAAACTCAAACGGAGGCTAGCAAAGATAATGCAGGTGCAAAAGTGGAAAAGCGGATAAGAATCTTTAAGAAAAAGACTGATGAAAACCAAAGATTATTCCTACAATACACAATGAACTGTTATGAAACTACTTCATCAATGTTAATCAATGGGAGAAAACTGGACTCCTTTGAAAGTGATATACTAAGCCCTCTTCTTATTCATATTAGTCAAGAAGAAAAGAATCTTGAGATGGATAACAATAATGTAGCCAACATCATTGTTTCCTCTATAACAAGTCCTGGAATTGAAACAAAGTCGAAACCTACAAAAAATAAAGAAACCATAAAACAAGGGCAAAAGAAAAAGGGTAAAAAGATGGTCGTACCATCAAACACAAACTCTCTGCAATTTACACTCCCAATAACAAATTTGGCTAATGATGAAGTTAACCAAAATAGTGCAATTATCTGTAGTCCCAATAGAAAAGATGAAAGTATGGAAAATCCACCAGAATACCCCTGTCCAGACTGTGGAAAAGACGCCACAGAGAACTCAATAGCATGTGACATCTGCGATGAATGGTTTCACTTTACCTGTGTAAACATACAAGATCAGAATTTGCGTAATAAAATGACAGAAACCCCGTTCATCTGCAACCAATGTAATTTTGAAAATATGCATATAAATACAGAACATCCTGTCTGCCCTGATAAAAGTGAAACTCATAATGATAATGAGACAACTTCTATAGAAAACCTGAAAACAAACCAGCCACATGAAAACTCTGGTATACATGATACTAATCTAATTTCCAATATTCATCATGAACAAAATGAGGATGAAAGCATTAATGAAAACACTCTTCTGAAAGAATACATACACCCAAAGGAAATACAAAATGCAGAAAATAATCCAATACAGATTAATGCAGAAGATGAGATTGACACCCATACATATTCTACCTACAATGTTATAGACAAAAATCCCCTAGAGAAAAGCAAAGAGGGAACGGACCCAAATCCTCAAGAAGAAAATTCCTGTACTCAGACAAAACAAAATAAACAGAAGAAGAAAAATATAAGTGAACAAAAGCAATACACCATATCTCTTGAGAAACTTATAAAAGACCAGAAGAAAACTATTGATCTTTTGCAAAAGAATATTGAATATGCAAATAAAGACACAGAGAAAAACATATCTAATTCAGAAAACAATATAACAATAGAGAATAGCATAAATATGAGTCTTCTAGAGAGCAGAATAAGAATATTAGAAAACCAGACAGTACAAAATATGAGTATCTTTACAGCTTTAACAACTACACTATCATTGCAACAGCAAAACAGAAGCAATAACGACAACATAAATCATTGCTGTCGTTGTAGCCAGAACTCAGCATATAACCCTTATCAAACACCCCCAGGTAATTACTGGCATGGTGGACAAACAAACATATACCCGTCTGGCTATGGACCCAGTACAACCTCCCAACCACCCTGGAGTGGCCCAGGTACATTTAACCAAGCACAGTGGTATGGACACCACCCAATCCCCTGTCCACCTTGGTACGGAGTATATCAACATCATCCACCACCAATACCACCCTTCTACCCTTACCCACCACATCCGCCACCTGGATATAACAACCCAATGCAGCAAATGCCGCCAATGCAACCACAAATGAGAAATATCCACTCAACCAATCAAAACACAGAGCAACAAGCACCGCCTGTGCAGCAGCAAATGAGAAATATCCAATCAAAAAGTCAAAACACAACGCGCCAAATACCGCCAATGCAACCAGAAATAAGAAATATCCATTCAAACAATCAAAACACACAGCAAAAGTATACCCGTCAAACTAGAAATGACACCCATCAATCTACAATTCCCAAACACAGACCTTTGAGCTCTGTCAGAAACCATCAAATAGAAAATAGTAATAAAAACAGAAATATCCAGAAATCAAATTATGCCAACCTACACAAAGGGAAACATTCAAACAAGGAAGCAACAAAACCCCCAAATCAGGGTAATTCCACCACCCCAATTATCATTGACGAACATGAACCACAGGAAAAACAAGATGACCCAGTGCAAAATCCATACAACGAAAATAAAGTAGAGAACAGTACACCTCTGACTAAAAATGGTGACCCAACAATAAACACAAAAAATAACTCCTATGAACAGAATAATGGAGATAAAAGCAAGACAAAAAACATACAAGACCAAAAAGAGCAAAACAGTATGCCAAAGAATACAGAAAAACATAGTGGGAAACATTTTTTAGAAATACCCAGAAGGACATGCCGTCCACCAGACAAAATTCAACTAATAGAGTCAAGCAGACAAAAGTAGGAATAATAATATTTAATATAGAGGGGGTAAAGGGGAACAAATCATATCTATATCACCTATTAAAAGGCCTGCCCAAGATTGTATGCATTCAAGAACATTGGCTATGGGACTTTGAGAAGCACACAATTAACGAAATCCTATCAGAACATGACTGCCATATCAGCTCCAATGATACATTAAACCCAATCTCTAATACCAATGTCCCCAGAGGAAGGGGAGGAGTTTGCATCCTTTGGCCAAAGGGCATTTCAAACAATGTTAAAAGGTTAGAAATAATCTCGGAAAGAATTGTTGCTATCCAAATTGCATCAGGCAAAGATACTGTCACAATCATAAATATCTACATGCCATCCTTAAGTACAGGCTCAAAGCATGAATATCAAGAATGTATTGACCAACTGTCGAATCTTATGGAAAATTGCAAACAAAATAGCTACATACTATGTGGAGACTTTAATGCAACCCTTGACCCAAAGAGAAATAATGCTCATGACAAGATTTTCAAAGACTTTGTCAAGAGTAGACAGTTAGTGCACACTCAAACATCTCAAGAAAAGCCAACTTTCATACAACATAGTGGCCTCGGAAAATCACACATCGATTATATCCTAACAAACTGCAAAACAGCGCTAGCTGATACCATTGTGTACTGTGAGGGGGCAGATAATACCTCTGCCCACCTCCCAGTATACACTGAGATCAATCTAGAGCTAGCAAGCTGTAAGCAAGCAACCCAGCAAAATAAGAAATCAATAAAAATTATCTGGAATGAGAGCTGCAAAGAACCATACAATACAGAAATAGGAAAACTCCTACAAAAAGATCCAATAGACCTAAAAGGAAAAATTGATACTAGCTTCAATAAAATTTCTGAAGTGCTACAACATGCCACAAAAACATGTGTACCTAGTAAACTAACAAAAGTTATGGGACCAAAACAAAGAATATCAATGAGAACAAAATCTCTTATAAAAACAAGTAAGAATGCATTAAAAGCATGGCGTATGGGAGGTTCTCCACGAGGCACCCATCCTCTATTCTTAATGAAAAAAGAGGCCAAAAAGAACATACGTTCTCAAATGAGATGGGAAAATGCTATAGATAGAAAAAGATTCTTTAACAAACTGATGGAAAACCCAAACTCATCTTTTTTCTACAAGCTGATAAAGAGGAATAGGGGTGAGGCGGGCAATAATCTGGCCTCACACATAACCATCGACGGAGTCGACTCCAATGACCCTAACCTTCAAAGGCAAGCATTTGCACGATTCTATGAGGATCTTGCAGTACCGGCAGACAACCAAAATTTCAATAACAACTACCTAGCAAACTGTACAAAAAGATGTGACCTCATAGAAAGCCTCGCAAACCTCAAGACAGAGTATGTCGAACCTTTCAAGGTATCAGAAACAACTAATGCAATAGATAGTCTGAACAACAATAAAGCAGCAGATGAATTCGGCATTGCAGCCGAACACATTAAATTTGCCAAAGACTCTTTATCAGAACCATTGACAATCCTTTTTAACAAAATCCTGCTAGAGGGCCATATTCCAGAAATTTTTAAATCCGGCTACATCACCCCTGTACACAAAAAAGGAAAGAATGAAAAACACACAGAAAATTACAGAGGAATCACAGTTGCTTCAATCTATGGAAAAATATTCGAAAAACTACTACTGAAGAGACTCGAAGCAATGAATGAGAAACAATCAGACCTTCAATTCGGGTTTACGAAAAACACTTCACCACAAATGGCATCTTTATTGGTAACTGAAGCTACAGTGCAAGCAAAAGAAAACAACCATCCCATGTTTATTGCTACCTTGGATAGCCAAAAGGCATTTGACGTAGTGAACCACAACATCTTACTCGACAAGCTGTATGAAACCGGGGCTAATCTGAAGATATGGCAATTGGTTAAAGGGATGTATGAGGGACTGTCTGCCAAAGTGAAGTGGAAAGGACAATACAGCGAGCCATTCCAGATAAAGCAAGGAGTCAGACAAGGCGGTATCCTCTCAACACATCTCTACAAAATGTACGTAAACAACCTACTATTAGAGCTTGAACAAAACCAGCTCGGCTGTCATATTGGCACAAATTACGCAGGATGTCCAGCATGCGCCGATGATATTTGCCTTATCTCAAATTGCTCCACTGAATTCGGCGAAATGCTAAGCATAACTTACCAATATGCATGTGATCATAGGTATATAATCCATCCAGAGAAGAGCGTGGCAGTATGCAAAAACCAAGCTAGGAAAGCAAGACCTGAAGACTGGTGTCTTGGTACAGAAAAAATAACAGTACAGGACAAAACAACTCATTTGGGACTCATTAGAACCAGCTCTAACGAAGGAAAAGAAAATATTACCAACCGCATTAGTATAGCTAGAAGAACTCTTTACTCTCTCATGAATGTAGGCTGCCATGGTACAAATGGCATTAATCCCAAAATAGCAGTTAAAATATACCAAACATATGTGATTCCAAGATTGCTAACTGGACTAGAAACTTTAAACCTAAACAAAACAAATATTGAAGAGCTAGAACTTTTTCACAGAAAAACACTCCGTTCACTACAATCATTAGCACAATGTACAACCAATGCAGCTGTTTATCTCCTACTTGGAGCCCTACCAATAGAAGCGGAAATCCACAAAAAACAATTAGGTCTCCTTCATGCTATCAAGAACAGTGACAATCCCACTCTTAACAGCATTCTAACAAGACAGAGTGCACCTGAATTCCAAGATTCATCTAGTTACTTCAACCGAATGAAGCAACTGCTTGAAAAATATAACATCAAGGATATTGCCAGGTTAGACAACAAGCTCATCCCCAGTAAAACAGAATGGAAGAGAACTGTCAAAACAGCAGTAAATAATTTCTGGACAGAAAAACTAAAAGCAGATCTAAGACCCAAGAAATCCATGGATTTTTGTAATGTAGACCACCTTTCGGTTGGAAAGATTCACGCCACATGGGACACTCTAGAAGCATGTACAAGTGACGTAAAGGAAGGCATTATAAAAACCAGAATGCTGACTGGGACATACCTACTATATGGATATCAAAATAAAGAAAACCAAACAAATTGCCAACTGTGCAAAGTGGAAATTGAAAATGTGAAACACATTCTTACTAGATGCGCATACCTATACGAAATCAGGAAGAAACATATAGATAGAATCAAGCTGTTGCTAGATGAACAAATTGGTCACCACTTCTGGATATCCAAAATAAAGAATCAAACGGATCTTGCCCGCCTCATCCTCGACAATTCTTTCTATATCAGCAATTCAAAACATAAGGCAATATCTCTTTGCCTAGAAAAAATGTCTAGGAAGTTTTGTTATGAGGTACATAAAAAGAGGCTCAGCTTCTTAAACTCATGTGACAGTCCCACGGGGTAATCTTTCCTTTTTTCGGCTGATAATCTACATTGTATATAATACTGTGCTTAGCCTCATCCAGGCTAAAATTAAAAATATAAACTACATTACTTCCATTTTCACATATGGTTCTAGACTATGTAAGATGAAACAATGTTTTGCATAATAGGTCAACTCCATCCAGTCAAATCTCTTCTGCAGACAGCCTTGTCAAATATCCTGTTTTCGAAGAAATTACATCTATATATCCTTACAAAGACCAAATTGAAATCCAAAAATTTTAAGGAAACTGATGGCAGTGATGCAAACATTCCATAAAAGTATTTGCCTTAGAAAACCCAATACTCAAATGCATGTGATCAAACCCATACAAAATAGGGCCGGCTGCAGAATAGATTTCTAGAATGGACTACAGGATATATTAAGCATTAAAGACTAATTGAATACTTAATTCAACCGCCATCATTGTTTAATATAACCGGTTTTATAGTATTTATTTATTTATCCATATTTTAAACTCTCTCCTGAAGCTACACGTGGCTAGAGGCATGAGACATATGTCTACAACTCAACATATGTAACTGCAGAGATCCACCTGTACAACCAATGTTAAGTAATACATGTATAGGCCAATTGCACAAACCAGATATAATATAGGAAAAAAATAGGGTGAAAACCTAGGACACATGACTACTAGGCTTGAAATGGATACTTAAATCAAGAATCAAAATGTTGTACATTTGAATCAAGTATTATGTTAAAATTGAATTAACTACTACATTTACAAAGTTATCTAATTTTAAACTCTTAGTCAACTATATAATTGTTAAATGCCAATCTGGCATAAATGGGTTAATGCCCACATTTCTTTTACCTTGTGAACTTAACATAAGATTTTATCTGTGATAAAGACATAGAGATTATTTTTCTTTTATTTATTATTACATGTTATATTATAATGATAAGCTCTATGAATGTTAACTTTTAGTCTGCATATATACAAGAGTGACTATGTTTGTACATGGAAATGTCACTCCCAGGATCTCAGCGTTAATAGTGCAATATGTCGTATATAGTTCTAATACAAAGATTTGTGTGTTTTATGCATTTTGTATACTTTATCTCTGTAGATAGTTAATTGTATTTTAGTGCCTTGCATTTAGTTCTTTTTTTAAACAGATAGACGAGACGTTTTTAATCCCGGAAGGGAGTGCCCCGAAGGCGGGGGGACATACACAGGAAGAAGAAGAAGGAGGTCATGAATCGGACAATTTTTCGTAACCGTGTTAGCAAAAAAATATTATTTTCAAGCGCGATATTAGTCGATCATAGATAATGCAGGCGGGAACTAAAACTACGAAACATTGCGCATATGCAGCATGCAACATTGCTTCCAGATACGGAGACAGACCAGAAATGACAAACGTTTTTTTTTTTCTTGAGATTCCTCAGCAGCTTAACCAGAAAAAAACATCGAAAAGTCTGAAAGTAAAGTAGCTATGATCATGAAACTTCTCTGGTAGCTAGATCTCACCAAGGAGAAGTGCAACGTACAAGGAACATAACTCTATCTTGCTTATTTTGTGAGTTATTGCCCATTGTTGTAGTGAAAGCCTATGGGGGATTCAAATCACATTAAGCGACAAATTCTAGTTTTTTCTATATTAACCCTTTCCCAAACAAGACCGGTTTTGACGTCCCCAACAGAAAATTCTTGGGAAAACATTGAGGCAAAAGAAGGAAATGATGATCGACAAAATCGAAAAGGCATGCATAGCAGGCAAAATGGGTGTGAATAACTTCTTTGGATATTGACGATCATTCTTCTTTTGCCTCAGTATTTTCCCCGAGATAAAACACTTAAAATATTCACATCCGTTTTGTCGTCTGCAGACTTTTTTTTTTCAATTTGGCCAGACATGACATTTTGTCGTCTTGGAAAGGGTAAGCGAGCACGCACGAGCGGCACGATGAAGTCAGGACATGTCCGTATATGTAAACATTACTTGTCAACTGCTTATTTCATAGTTACCGATCTTAAAAAATGTGCAGCAACCTTCTCAACTCGGAATTAGAATGTTTCTTAACAAATGATTACAGCAATCAAGCTCTTAGAAAGTTATCTTCGGCAAGTTGAACGTGAAAAAACTTCGCGAGATTCACAGCCATATTTGTACGATAAGGGATTCCCAATCTATTTTTAGATCAGTGAGGCGTGACGATGACGTATTTGTTCGCACGGAAATTCGAACGCTATTTTATAAGTCAAGTTTTATCCATTGCACGTACCTATGAAATATTTAAGCAACGTTTGAAAACAGGGTCCATTTACAGGATGTACTCGAAATGACGTCCACTATGACGTCGCACCAGCTCAACACGTTTAAAATGAAATTCGTCATCACGTTATGGCAAATGTAAATTGTTATCTTTCTGATTTCACGTCTGATGGACGGTTTGAGCTCTTCAGTTGATTTTGGTTGCACTTTGTAAACTCTGTCCTTGAGATGACCCCAGAGAAAACAAGATGTGTTTGTGAAACACAAATGCCCCCGAAATGGCCAATTTTGTAAAATGTTTAAGTTTTCGTAGAGTAAAGGGTTGATAAGGGTTAACGGATGACCTTGAGGAAGGTCAAATTGCATGGAACAGATAGATATCATTAAAGGAAGTTGCATACCTAATTTGAGCTTTGTATGTCAAATACTTTTGGAGAAAAGGCAAATGTTAAGTTTTGGAGTAAAATGTTAAGTTTTCGTAGAGTAAAGGGTTGATAAGCGTTAACGGATGACCTTGAGGAAGGCCAAATTGCATGGAACAGATAGATATCATTGAAAGGAAGTTGCATACCTAATTTGAGCTTTGTATGTCAAATGCTTTTGGAGAAAAGGAAAATGTTAAGTTTTCGGAGTAAAATGTTAAGTTTTCGTAGAGTAAAGGGTTGATAAGGGTTAACGGATGACCTTGAGGAAGGTCAAATTGCATGGAACAGATAGATATCATTGAAACGAAGTTGCATACCTAATTCGAGCTTTGTATGTCAAATACTTTTGGAGAAAAGGCAAATGTTAAGTTTTCGGACAGACAGACAGACAGACGGACGGACACGAGTGAAACAATATGCCCCCGATCTCTCGATACGGGGCCATAAAAATCCAAAGGACTGAGAACCGGAGAGTATGGTTGTCAAGGGCGTTTCGTCTTCAAAGCAATCAATCGTGTGTTAAATATTTTTCTAAGTCATTCAAGCGCTCTCTTCCAGGTGAGTGGAGCAGCACCGTCTGGAACCCTGTCTGTGCCATATCTAAACCTTTTTGGCAGACTGCTGGCAGGAATTTATATTTCAGTAGAGATAGATAGCGCCCACTGTTGATAGTCTTGGTGTTTCCGTCTTGATCTTGGAAAAAGAATTGCCCAATTATACATGTATAGCTAATAGCTCCCACCAAGGTTCCAACTCGCAGAAAGTACTTTCACTGTCCATTAAACATGAAATCAAAAAGATAACCCGTAACATGTTGCCATAACGTGATGACGAACTTAATGAAAAACGTGAAGAATTGGAGCAACGTCATAATGGATGTCATTTTGAGTACATTCTGTTTATGGACCCTGCTTTCAAACGTTGCTTAAATATTTCATAGATACGTATAATGGGTAAAACTCAAGTTATAAAATTGGACACTATTTACCTTTAATTTGATATATACTGAACAAAAGTGAAAACGCTACACTGCAAGATCTCTTATTTCTGGAAAAGTATCGAACTAACAGCATGAAATATATGTTGACGTTATTTCCCAGGCTTTCAGCAATCGTTTTGTTGAAATTTTATTGCCTTGTCTCCTTTGATGTCAAAGTTACAGCCCTTTATGCCTTTAGAGATAATTTCGTCGAAAGCCGCATATGCGCATAAAACGCTTCATTATTTTTTCGCAATTGGTCATACCCGGGTTGCCAGGAAAACACTTAAAATCTCACTTATCTCTCGCAGCAAGCTCTAAAATCGAGGTCTAATCTGCCAATTTTGCGAATTACCTCCCTTTGACATAAACAAATAGGGAATTTAAATTGGATGGTATTCACAAAGTTATCATGGTTTTCGATTGGGCTTTTTTGCAACATCATGCAGGCCTTACAGGGGATTTTTAAACCCTTTCTTCGACTTGGATTATTCCCAGATGTCCATGCAATAGCGTTTTCAATTTCCTATGGAGATTACATTGTAGAATTTTCAAGCTTTAGAACATAATGAAAATGCTGCTTTGCAAACATTATTTTCTAAACACTGAAACAATATTATGCAAGTTTCTTTACATTTCCTTGCTGGTAACTTTTCAGACTACCATTCCGTGCAGTTCGGCATGGTTTGCATTCATCTGCTTGGATTTCTGAAGGTTTCAATTAAGTTAAATTTCTGTTCAAATTGTACACCTGAAAAACGAACCCCTGTCACATTAAAAGGGTCCGTTTTTTTTCCCCGTAATTAAGATCCACAAAACGTTTAGTGCATGGCACAACCAAGTGAATGAACAGTGCGAAACACTTTCATTTGATTTTTTTACTTGTTGTGTTTAGAAGAAATATGGCAAGCAAAGTAGGTGTAGCGTTTTCACTTTTGTTCAGTATATTTTTCACTGCTAGGGATATTCGCATTTATCATGCTATTGTGTCAACATTGACCTGATATCAGCTGTCCGATAACATAAAGTTATATCAGTCACTTATTTTTAGAACTAATTTGCATACTCTCGCGAGATCTCATTAGAACTACTTTTCAAACCTCGCCAATTCAAAATTGTAAAAAATTATTGGGCCTTCATGAATTCATAACTCGTTGCATATAATTTGACTTGTAAAAATTGACTGGTGTGACACCAATGATCTAAAATTATACCAAGACATAAACAGTTGTGACATCGTCACATGTGACGTCATACTATGTATTTGTGTAGAGCAGATCTGTGTTTTTAGTATGTTGACGTTTCAGCGGTGACATTTTCAAGTTTGTTTTTGTGAATTTACAAGTAAATACCAACTACATAAGCATTCGAGAATAGAAGATTTATTTAGTGATATAAAAGGCTTTTACAAACAATGTTTTGTGTAGATTATATTGTGTTGAGAAATATATAATAACAGGTGACTGTCTTCTGATATCAAAGTTATCTGGTGAGGTTGGGAGAATTTATCAGGACGAGGCTCAAAGCATAATAAATGTGTGTGTGAAGATTCTTGACTCAAGCCGAAAGTTCTGTCATTGAATAACCAATATAAAGGTACGTTCTGAACATTGCTTTATGTTTCATTTGTTCTTCAGTTGTTTTATCATTTTCTGCATATATATGCATATTTTGGAATTGAAAGCTTGTCGTACACAAATTACAAGATAATTACACGTACATGACGTACATGACGATAGCCTAATATTTTACTACTGATCCGCCATCAATGCCGATCCAAATCTGTTTCGAAGCGACGATAAATGTACGGACATTGGAGTTCAGTTGTGTACACAAAAATTTCTATAAAATGCAAATGAAGTCAACTGCAATATTCACAATTCTTTGGATTCAAACATTGCCGTGTAAATGACTACTGAAATTAGATCTATGTTCATCGGAAGCCGACATTTTGATTTAATACTGCTGTGTGATTTTTTTCGTTGCGCAATAATTTATACGTTAAAAATCTTAGAATAACCCCAAATTACGTGTTAAATAAGCTATTTTTATTTATTTATTATGATTTTCGATGATAGCATGATAAATATAATAACATGTAAGTGCCTGGTGATATCAAAGTTATCTGGCTCGGCTGGTAGAAATTATCATGACTCGGCAGAGCCTCGTCATGATAAATTCTCCCAACCTCGCCAGATAACTTTGATATCACAAGACACTAACATGTTATTATATATATATTAAAGAGATGCTTGGTTTAAAGTGTATCACATATTATGAAACACCCTGTAATCCTAGGTCAACAGGTTCTTGACTAAGAGCACGGAAATGGATATTAAACAAAGTCCAATAATTGTGACCTTGACCTTTGTGACCAAAAAACTATAAGGCGCTCCTTAGGTAACAACTGTGTAGTTTCATGATCCTAGGTCAACCGGTTCTTGACTTAAAGCACGGAAACATATATAAAACAAAGTCTAATTGTAACCTTGAACTTTGACCTGCGCGATCCCAAAACAATAAGGCACCTCCTAGGGTCATGGGCAACAACTGTGTAAAGTTTCATGATCCTAGGTCAACCGGTTCTTGACTTAGAGCATGGAAACGGATTTTAAACAAAGTCTAATTGTGACCTTGACCTTTGTGACCCAAAAACAATAGGTCATCTCCTTGGGTCATGGGCAACAACTGTGTAAAGTTTCATGATCCTCTAGGTCAAACGCTTCTCGAGTTTGAGCACGGAAACAAAAAAGTCTATGGATGGATGGATGGACCGACAGACAGACATGGTGAAACCAATATACCCCCTCTACTTCGTAGGTGGGGGTATACCAATCAGGTAATAAATCTGTACCCAGGTACTAGCAATTTTTTACCCTACTCCAATGCATGGCTATTTCCATACACTACTTGATTTAAGGATTACAACCCATCATTAGAAACCAAACACTTTGTGCATCTACAGCGTTATTCTTGAACAGATATTGATGATTGAATATGTTTGTCAATTTCCATGCATCAACAATGATAACGGAAATTGACAAGGGATAATTTGTACATTGTCACGGATGACACCCGCAGATGCAAAGAGTTTTGTAGATAATGATGGGTTATAATCCTTAAATACCCTCATCAGAGAAATCTGATTATTTTGAGAGAAAAGAATGCTGATAACTAGTCTATGGTCTCCTTTCCCCCTAGCTGCACATTTCAACCCTATCGGGTATCATTTGAAGAAGTTCCAGTCAAAATGTATGCAGTTTGTGGCATTTAGCTCCCGTTTTTCTTTGATGCCAACTATTATAAATTATGTGGCAAAACCCCAGCAATATGAGCAAGGTCAGGCACAAGAAATTTCATTACATTATTCCAGAAAATCGTCAATACCTTAAAATAAGCTGCATGTACAAGTTTCTTTGTTGAAATGCATTGTTTTATCCATCTCTCAGATTGATAAAACAAGTTAATTGGGTATATCATAGAAAACAAAGCTATATGAATAAGGTTTCTTATAAATTTTATTAATCATTATTTCTCAAATAAAGGCTTTAGCTCTTTAAGCATTTCAGACTTGACAATAATGGAAAAGAAAAATCAAAGTCCATTTACCAGACAGGCCTTTTCTTTATTCAAGGTTTTCCCAGTACCAATTGGCAAACATTTAGTAGACTGAACCAAATTCAAAGATGTTGCAGACGACATTTCAAGTGAATGAAATTTCACATTATTTGGTCTTCTTAGTAAATATACATTGTGGGAAATGAAGAAATTGCTTATCACAAGCAATTTCTTCAAATTGCACAATGTTTTCCAAAGCAACAATCTTGTACGAAGTTAAAAAGAACAATTATGTGGTAATGGATTTCAACGAATCACACAAGACTGAATCATAAATGCTCAGGAAATATTGAAGTAAAACGAGATAATCAGCATTGTTTCCCAGTGTCACAATATTTCCTGTTTTATATTTCACTCAAATTGTTTAATCAGTAACATATATTTTATCAAAGTTTAAATTTTGGCTGTTTGAATTTGTCTACTTTTGTCTAATTAAATTTGAAATTCTATCAAATCATTATGCCTGAAGAGCTGTGAGCCAATATTGAGGATATTTTTTTAAGTTTACATCTAAAAATTAAAACAATACTTAAAAAAGAATAAAGTCCTAGTACAATCAGTACATTATTAACAATTAACATAACAAAAATAATATGGCTAATGTGAATTTAGAGTTCTATAGAGTCAGTCCCCTTTCACAATGGGGGATCACATGACACAATAATTTAAGAAAACCATCAGTAATTATGTTAACCCTTTCAAAAACGACAAAATTTCAGGGCGGCCATATTCAAAAGCTTCCGTAGAGGACAAAAGGAAGAGATTTGTGTACAATAAAGCACAAAAAATATTGAGATAAAAGGATAAACTGCTGGTTATCAGCAGTTTCTTTCTTTGTCTCAATGTTTTCCCAAGCCAAAACGTCAAAACCAGGTCGTGTATAGGAAAGGCTTTTATAATACAAGACCAATCTGAATTTGGTCTAAAACATAGGGAATTTGCTGGATGTGGTAAACCTTTTAAACCATTTCCCAAACAAACAAAATTTTAGGGTGGTCCAAATTCAAAGGGGTTGCAGGCGACAAAATAAATTATATCTAAGGAGAAAATATGCATGCTACAGCCTAGAAAATATCTAGGCAAAAGGAGAAAGTGCTGGTCACCAGCACTTTCTTCTTCTGCCTCAATGTTTTCCCAAGCATTTTCTACTAGGGACGTCAAAAGCCTTCAAAACCCGGTCTTGTTAAAGGGTTAAAATTTTATCAGCTGACTTTACAAAGATCTACCGCATTCATCTATCTAATCCTTGATTCATTTTCCACTTCTCTGCTTCAAACCATATTCATATTAACAGACTCATTGAAGATTTCCTACTACAGCCATGTCTTTGTATAATGATAATTATGAGAGGTATCAGCTTACCACCATAAAATTGCAGTGACATAGGCACATGTTTACCTATTTCAAACAATGAACTTGTTCGTACATCACATGCACAATATATATTAATGGTACAAATCAATTAGTTGATTGGTTTTGAGATGGTAAACAAAGACATACATCACTCCCATTTAAGGAAGGTAGTTTAGTACCGATACAATAATTTATTGATTAATTGGAGTTTAACTCCTCTTTTCAACCGCCATGGTCAAATTGAGGTGGCTGCAGCACCTAACCATGGAATACTGTCGTTTCTCATACAAGTACTACTACAACATCCTAAACGAGCCTCCGGTTGCTTGCTTACATAGGTTAACGATTATCAAACCATTGGTGTACAGATAAAAGGGGTGACGAAATTCCAAAACATGAAATATATTTTTCATCAAAGCCTATGTAATGACAGTCATAGAGGCGAGTATACCTTCCAAAAAAAAGTTTTATTTTGAAATCGGCAGAAAACAAAATAAATGTTGAAAAAAATATGATTTGTGTACAATAATAAGTCACTTTAGCATTTTCAGCCCTTACAACTTAGAAAGCAGACAAATATTGAGGCAACAGGAGCATTTCTTTTTTTTTTTTGTTCTTTACGTTTTTCCAATGCTTTTTTTCCCATTCAGGACATCAAAACTAGGTCTTGTTTTGGAGAACCCTTTTCCAAACAAGAACTGGTTTTAACGCTGATAACGAGCATTTTGTTCTTTTGCCTCAATATATTCTGTAAAATATTGAGCACAAATCTTATCTTAACCCTTTCCCCAACAAGACCTGGTTTTGACGTCCCTGATAGAAAAGGCTTGGGAAAACATTGAAACAAAAGAAGAAACTGCTGATAACCAGCAGTTTCTCCTTTTGCCTCAATATTTTCTGTGCCATATTATACACAAATCTGTACCAACAACTATTTTGTCGTTTTCAGCAGCTTTAATATAGGAAAAGTCCAAATTTTGGCCGTTTGGGAAAGGGTTAAACATTAATTCTTTTAAGTGCAGCAGCCATCAATTTGAACCGATCCATTATTTTGCTGTCTGGGAAAGGATTTATCAGCTCAAAAACTATTTCCCACTGCCAGACAGGAACATTTTGGACTTGTCTAAATTCAAAGATGTTGCAGATGACAATTCCAAGTGAATGAAATTTTACATATTTCTGTATTTCTCGGTAGAAAACATTGTGGGAAATAAAGAAATTGCTTGTCACAAGCAATTTCTTCATTTTCCACAATATTTTCCATTCTAGCCTTTTTCTTTTGTGGAGTGAAAAAGAGTTATTGTGTGGGAATGGGTTATTTTCATCATGATTATTACAAGTTTTGTAAACAAACAAAATACATTAAAGTTCATTATTGCTTCAATTGTGGCACATCAGAATGATTGTTCAACATTCAAAATTGAATTTTTTGTGTAACAAACCTACTTGTAATGAAATCTCAACTAGAAAGACCTGAAGGTCTTGAGTCGCTCCACAGGCCTGAATTTCTTGTGGTTTACAATAAAAAATTTGACAAATTTATCTAAATGCTTAAACTTATATATTATTAAATTCTTGTGGTTCTTAGAGCAGAAACAAAGTTTAATACAGCAATGCGGTCAAAGAAAAACTAGATTTCTCAAAACTTGTCGTTCTTAGAGCGAAATCAAAGTAAAAAGAAGCAATAATGTGGTCAAAGCGAAAAGAAGGTAAATGATTGACCAATATTTTGGGGATTTTTAGAGTGATGATAAAGTTGAAACTGTAATTATGCCAAAGTCAAGGGCACACAATTCAGTATGTTAGTTTATAATAAAGCTGAAAATTAAACTTGTGCAAGATATTATGGTCAGCATCATTCTGTCCAAATTTTGTCATTGTTAGTCTATAATCGTGGCCGCAAAAGTGAAAAAAGTGTCTAAAACTGAAATTTTGTCAATTTCAAGGGCACATATCTCAGATTGTAGCAGAGCAATCATCCTGAAAATTTCACATAAGCAAGATCTTGTTGTCAACTAGATTCTGTCCAAATATCATCTTGATTGGTTAACAATTATGGTTGTTAGAGTGAAAACAAAGTCCAAAATGGCAATTTTGTCAAATTCAAGGACACATAACTCAAGATGTAAAATTCTGATTAAGCTGAAAATTACACCCAGGCAGGATATTATGCTGATATATATTCTATCAAAGTTTTGTCTTCATTGGATAATATTTGTAGATTTTAGAGTAAAAATAAAGTCAAAATCAGCTATTTTTGACATTCAAGGGCAGATAACTCAGGTGATTCTAGTTCAATCCAAATTCTTTGAAGGAATCTGAGAGAGGGTCACTCAAGGATCATTCCTGTGAAGTTTGGTTGAAATCCATCCAGTAGTTTCTGAGAAGAAGATTTTTAAAGAAAAGGTTTACGGACGCACGCACGCACGGACGCACGACGGACACATCGCCATGACAATAGCCCGCTGGCCTGAAAGGCCAGTGGAGCTAACAAAAATGGCTTTAGAAAAACTAGAAAAGAAGAAAATGCTGACTAGAGCACACATTTTCTTCTTTTCCATCATTGCTTTCAGTGCAAATAATTTCATGCCCAATCATCTCTTATTTTTCTAAGGCTCTATTTTTTTCAAAAAGATCTATCAGCCTTATCTTCTTTTGTCTCATTTTCCCTCCAGATTTTTCAAGAAAATATGCCACAGGCAGACTTGTTTTGGAAAAAATCAACTGAGGAGACTTCTTGTCGTCCATTTTTTCATCCATTTCAAATAATGGCACGTTAAGGATTTTAGTGCATTCAAAAGTTATCAGTGATTTGCTAATAAACAAAGATATTTGACTACATGCTTTAATCACTAGTACTGTAGAATAGTTTAACCCTTTCCCAAACAAGACCTGATTTTGACGCCCCTACTAGGAAAGGCTTGGGAAAACATTGAAACAAAAGAAGAAACTGCTGATAACCAGCAGTTTCTTCTTTTGTCTCAATATTTTCTGTGTCATATTGTACACAAATCCTTTCCTTTTTAACATGAATTTTGTCGTCTAGAAGTTTTCAAATCGGATTAAACCAAAATTTTATCGCTTGGGAGAGGGTTAAATCTTTGGTAAAGCTTCATGCTCTCCTACTACACAGTTTGATTTTCATTCCCTGTCAACTCCATACACTTTCCTATCGCTATGTCATAATGTTCAGGTCTTTCATACTCCCCACGATGCTTTGATGATAGACCTCAGCTTGTAGAAGTCCTTCGGTAGACCCGACGCCGCGACGTTCTGGAAAACACGAACAAAATAATAGGTCAACACATGGAAAATGGTACAGTTAAAACAAAGGTTATTTTGTACTCTAGTTCACTGTTCTGTTTTGACCCTTTCCCAAATGGCAATAATTTCGACTTTTCCAATATCAAAGTGGCTGCTGACAATTAAATGGATCTTAATGGTGAAATGATTTGTGTACAATATAGCAAAAAAAAATATTGAGGCAAAAGGAGAAAAAGCTGATCATCAGCATTTTCTTCTTTTGCCTCAATGTTTTCCCAAGCCTTTCCTAATTGGGACCTCAAAACCTGGCCCCGGTTTCTCGAAAATACGTAAGTACGTTCTCATGCTCTAATCTGAGCACCGTGCAAAAATTGCATGAAATCCATGTGAACTTCAATCGAATACCCTTCAACGTTGGAGAGTATTCCTTTGAAGTTGAGCATGTTTTCATGAGTATATACTTAAGTTTTTTCGAGAAACCAGGGTCTGGTCTTGTCTTGGAAAAGGATTCAAGCATCTCTTTCTGAACTAATCCATTTCAGAATTCTTCAATCCTATAATTTAACAATAAGATACATTTAAGTCACAATACAAATTTGTTAAAAGACAAAGGTTAAAGTCAGTGATGTTCATTATGTTAACATTCATTATGACTCTAAAAGACATCTTAATGCTCCTAAACTGTTAACAAAGAGATATACTTGAAATAATAAATAGAAAAGTTGATCTAATATGTAATATTAACATGAATAGGAATACAATACCATTGATCTAGGATGTTCCATTTTGGAAATGTCCTGTCAAATGCAAAATCAAACAGGAATTTAACCCTTTCCAAAACAAGACCTGGTTTTGACGTCCCTTATAGAAAAGGCTTGGGCAAACATTGAAACAAAAGAAGAAACTGCTGATGACCAGCAGTTTCTCCTTTTGTCTCAATATTTTCTGTGCTATATTGTAAACAAATTTGATCTTAAACAAGGTCCATTTGTAGTCTGCAGCAACTTTTGAAATGAAAATTTTGAAAATTTGCTGTTCCGGAAAGGGTTAAAGGGACCCATGCTAGGTTGTCAAACATACAATCAGGTAAAATATATATTCAAGAAATATCATATATGGAATGCCCAACCTGTATAGGTAAATCAACCTAGCATGGGTCCCTTTAACCCTTTCCCAAACGGCCAAACTTTGGACTTTTCCTATCTGAAAGCTGCTAAAAAACGACAAAGCAGATGTTGTTGAAGATGTGATTTTTGTATATTAGCACAGCAAAATATTGAGGCAAAAGGAGAAACTGCTGGTTATCAGCAGTTTCTTCTTTTGTCTCAATGTTTTCCCAAGCCAATTCTATTAGGGACGTCAAAACCAGTTCTTGTTTAGGAAAGGGTTAAGAAAATAGGAGCAAGAAAAGCAGAACTTGAGGATGAGTGTTTGTTGTTGCTAAATTCTAGATCAAAACAAATTTTTATTAGAAATACAGTCAATCTAAAATATATTTCAATCATCTCGTTTCAATTGTAGGTACTCGGGAATTCAATGGTTACTCCAACACCAGCAGTGAATAAGAACAACTGTCCAAAGTAGCTTGAACATTATCTCTTTCCCAAACAGCAAAAATTCATGGTGACCAATTGCAAAGCTGCTGCAGACGATAAAACAGATGTTAATAAAGATGAGATTAGATGACAATATAGCACAGAAGATATTGAGGCAAAAGGAGAAAATGCTGGTTACCAGCATTTTCTTCTTTTGTCTCAATTTTTTCCAAAGCCTCTCTTACTATGAACATCAAAACCATGCCTTGTTTGGGAAAGAACAAATGACCGAGAGCTGTAAAGGACGGATAAAAGCCATCAAACAAATGCAGCACATTTCATAAACTTGATCCAAAATGGACAGGCATACATATCCCTTGGCAAAATAACAAGTCCACAATGCTAACAGCAAACAAAAGACTTTACCATTCAGTGTTTCAGAGAGATATCAAACATTGATTGATTGATTGATTGATTGTGGTTTAACGCTTCTTTCAACTGCTATGGTCACATCACAGTGGCTAGAGCATTTAACCATTAATTCCTTGTGTTTCTCTCACTAGTACTACCTCAATATCCAAACTTAGCCTCCAGCTGCTATCTCACATAGATGATTCAAACCCATTATTGAGAGACAAATGTTATGTCAAATGTCAGAATGGATACTGGCCAAGGACTGGAAGCACTCTTCATATCACGAGTCACAAAATAATAAGATCGTTCACAAAAACATAGAAATATAGTCAAACATCCCCAAAAGAAGACTTTTTCTCCACATTTTTTACAAGTAAAGATTGATGATAGATTCTGACATGCATTTCCAGGGATCAGCACAAATTTACATATATCATTCGCTCCCAAACACAAACACTCGGAATTGCTCCAAAAGCTGCCACATGTGACAAAACTGATATTGGTGATTTGTGTACTATTACAGAAAATATTGAACAAAAGGAGAAATGCAGTTTATAAAGATTCTCTTCTTCTGCTTCAAGATTTTCCAAAACTAATTCTTTAATTGGCGTCAAAAAGCGTTATTTTGTGGGAATGGAATAAGCATTTACAATAGTTTTGTTCTGACCTCCTGCTTTACCTTTAATTTTGGACACTCAGAACAACTCCATATGCAAAATATCTGAACTAAAGATGAGACATAAAATTTAGATACATTATCAAAGGTAAAACTATTAAAATGAGGTAAAATTATTTTCTGCAACTCTAATAATTTCCTCACCGCAGCTATTAAAACAGATTCTTCAATATAACCTTAACGGATAGCCTTGGTCCACCTACATTTCTACATGGATTTTCTAAAGCAAAATCATATCACAATCCATCTGATTGAACCAGATATATGTCTTGGCCAATAAGAATAATTGTTGTGTAATTTTAAAGGTATTCTTCGATTTAGACATGTTTGTGAATGCTGCCTCAGGTGCTTGAGAATTTGTTTTTACCCTTTCCCAAAGAAGACCTGGTTTTGACGTCCCTTATAGAAAAGGCTTGGGAAAACATTGAAACAAAAGAAGAAACTGCTGATAACCAGCAGTTTCTCCTTTTGTCTCAATATTTTCTGTGCCATATTTTACACAAATCATATCTTTAATAACATCCATTTTGTCTTTTGTGGAAGTTTTTGAAGTGGATTACCCTACAATTTTGTCGTTCGGGAAAGGGTTAAGAAAAATGCAAAGTATATCATTCTGTATATCAAATGAACCTTGAACAACTAAATTTTTAACCTTACACATCTAATTTATTAAAAATTTTCATAAACAGAAAGAGGGGCATACACTTGTGTTATAAATAGCCTCTGATTATGATGAGAATGAAATGAATAATATATTATACATGTAGCAACAGATAAAAGCGGGTAAAGGCATTCTCAAATTTGTTATTTTCAATTCATATCCAAACCCTATATTGAGAGTGTCATTTGAATCATCTAAATGAGACGAGTCAAATGAGTACCTGCAATAAAGAGTCAATTAATCACATTTTGCATTTACCCCCTCTTAATGGTACCTCTCGAGAGCAAATACATAATAACATACATAATATCATACAATGAAATACCTATGGATTTATCACTGTATAACACAGTGGATAATCACGTGATAAAATATTTTCAAAAAATCTTCAAAAATTTTGTTAATATGCTAACGATTTGAATTTGGTTTGAAGTAGAGAATGTGGACAGACGCCACCCATTAGAAGGACGTAATTGATTTTTAAAAAATCAACTGATAAAAAAAATATTGAAGATAAACCAAAATTTTGGTTTATCTTCAATAACTTTTTTATCAGTTAATTTTTCAAAAATCCAACATGTCCACCTTATTCCTGGCTTTTTGCCACCTTCTCTGCTTCAAATCGAATTCAAATTGGTCAATAGTATTAAAAAAGATATTGAAGATTATCGGAAATTCTGAGACACGTGATTATACACCGTGGTAATACCAATAGATTTATCATGGTATAATGACGGACAGTAGTTATAGTGATAAATAATAAGTATATGATAAATGTTTATGCATTATGATTCATTTACCAAACAATCTTCTATTTTACAATTACTCAAGGGTGTTTCAGATAATCATACTATAATTTGAGCAACGTTTGTCCGTTTGTCCGTTTGTTCCCCTACTCCTCCCAGGTCCTTGGGCTGATCTTCACCAAACTTGGAGGGAAGGTGGAGGGCGGCCCCGGGTATTAGCTTGAGGGGTTCATTTTTTGAAAGGTCAAGGTCATCGAGGTCAAAGGTCAAATTTATGTTTTTACGGGTTACGGGTATCGTTTTTACGGGTTACGGGACGGGATTGCTTACGGGTTACGGGACGGGATTAGGTGGAGGGCAGCCCCGGAAAGGTCAAGGTCATCGAGGGGTCAAGGTCATCGAGGTCAAAGGTCAAATTTCGAGACAGGTGTATCAGTTTATCTTGGCCCCTGGGCAGCTTGGCCCCCGGGGGCTAAGCTACCCGCAGGCAGCTTGGCCCCCGGGGGCCAAGCTACCCCGGGGTATCTTAGCCCCCACCCTGGGTAGCTTGGCCCCCACCTAAAATCTTTTTCCAGAGTCCCCTAAAATACAAAACAATGTCTGTAAATATTACGCCTACTGTTAAATGAAAAGAAAAACCAAAGTTTAATGTGTTTTGGTCAGATTAATTTTTCGCCTTTTTTGGCTTAGAATAGGGGCGGGGGCCAAGCTACCCAGGCCTGGGTAGCTTGGCCCCCACCTAAAATCTTTTTCCAGACTTCCTCAAATTACAAAACAATGTCTGTAAATGTTACGCCTACTGTTAAATGAAAAGAAAAAACACAGTTTAATGTGTTTTGGTCAAATTAATTTTTCGCCTTTTTGGCGTAGAATAGGGGTGGGGGCTAAGCTACCCAGGCCTGGGTAGCTTGGCCCCCCACCTAAAATCTTTTTCCAGACTCCCTCAAATTACAAAACAATGTCTGTAAATGTTAAGCCTACTGTTAAATGAAAAGAAAAACCAAAGTTTAATGTGTTTTAGTCAAATTAA
Source organism: Fragum sueziense (assembly GCA_963680895.1). Classification (NCBI taxonomy): domain Eukaryota; kingdom Metazoa; phylum Mollusca; class Bivalvia; order Cardiida; family Cardiidae; genus Fragum; species Fragum sueziense. Next base: position 57,970 of record CAVMGG010000251.1, read on the forward strand.
TTTTTCAACTTTTTTGGTGTAGAATAGGGGCGGGGGCCAAGCTACCCAGGCCTGGGTAGCTTGGCCCCCACCTAAAATCTTTTTCCAGACTCCCTCAAATTACAAAACAATGTCTGTAAATGTTATGCCTACTGTTAAATGAAAAGAAAAAAACAAAGTTTAATGTGTTTTGGTCAAATTAATTTTTCACCTTTTTTGGGGTAGAATAGGGGCGGGGGCTAAGCTACCCAGGCCTGGGTAGCTTGGCCCCCACCTAAAATCTTTTTCCAGAGTCCCTCAAATTACAAAACAATGTCTGTAAATGTTATGCCTACTGTTAAATGAAAAGAAAAACCAAAGTTTAATGTGTTTTGGTCAAATTAATTTTTCGCCTTTTTTGGTGTAGAATTGGGGCGGGGGCCAAGCTACCCAGGCCTGGGTAGCTTGGCCCCCACCTAAAATCTTTTTCCAGACTCCCTCAAATTACAAAACAATGTCTGTAAATGTTACGCCTACTGTTTAATAATGAGAAAAAACAAAGTTTAATGTGTTTTGGTCAAATTAATTTTTCGCCTTTTTTGGCGTAGAATAGGGGTGGGGGCCAAGCTACCCAGGCCTGGGTAGCTTGGCCCCCACCTAAAATCTTTTTCCAGACTCCCTCAAATTACAAAACAATGTCTGTAAATGTTACGCCTACTGTTAAATGAAAAGAAAAAACACAGTTTAATGTGTTTTGGTCAAATTAATTTTTCGCCTTTTTGGCGTAGAATAGGGGTGGGGGCCAAGCTACCCAGGCCTGGGTAGCTTGGCCCCCACCTGAAATCTTTTTCCAGACTCCCTCAAATTACAAAACAATGTCTGTAAATGTTAAGCCTACTGTTAAATGAAAAGAAAAACCAAAGTTTAATGTGTTTTAGTCAAATTAATTTTTCGCCTTTTTTGGTGTAGAATAGGGGCGGGGGCCAAGCTACCCAGGCATGGGTAGCTTGGCCCCCACCTAAAATCTTTTTCCAGACTCCCTCAAATTACAAAACAATGTCTGTAAATGTTATGCCTACTGTTAAATGAAAAGAAAAAACACAGTTTAATGTGTTTTGGTCAAATTAATTTTTCAACTTTTTGGCGTAGAATAGGGGCGGGGGCTAAGCTACCCAGGCCTGGGTAGCTTGGCCCCCACCTAAAATCTTTTTTCCAGAGTCCCTCAAATTACAAAACAATGTCTGTAAATGTTACGCCTACTGTTAAATGAAAAGAAAAACCAAAGTTTAATGTGTTTTAGTCAAATTAATTTTTCGCCTTTTTTGGTGTAGAATAGGGGCGGGGGCCAAGCTACCCAGGCCTGGGTAGCTTGGCCCCCACCTAAAATCTTTTTCCAGACTTCCTCAAATTACAAAACAATGTCTGTAAATGTTACGCCTACTGTTAAATGAAAAGAAAAAACACAGTTTAATGTGTTTTGGTCAAATTAATTTTTCGCCTTTTTGGCGTAGAATAGGGGTGGGGGCTAAGCTACCCAGGCCTGGGTAGCTTGGCCCCCCACCTAAAATCTTTTTCCAGACTCCCTCAAATTACAAAACAATGTCTGTAAATGTTAAGCCTACTGTTAAATGAAAAGAAAAACCAAAGTTTAATGTGTTTTAGTCAAATTAATTTTTCAACTTTTTTGGTGTAGAATAGGGGCGGGGGCCAAGCTACCCAGGCCTGGGTAGCTTGGCCCCCACCTAAAATCTTTTTCCAGACTCCCTCAAATTACAAAACAATGTCTGTAAATGTTATGCCTACTGTTAAATGAAAAGAAAAAAACAAAGTTTAATGTGTTTTGGTCAAATTAATTTTTCACCTTTTTTGGGGTAGAATAGGGGCGGGGGCTAAGCTACCCAGGCCTGGGTAGCTTGGCCCCCACCTAAAATCTTTTTCCAGAGTCCCTCAAATTACAAAACAATGTCTGTAAATGTTATGCCTACTGTTAAATGAAAAGAAAAACCAAAGTTTAATGTGTTTTAGTCAAATTAATTTTTCGCCTTTTTTGGTGTAGAATTGGGGCGGGGGCCAAGCTACCCAGGCCTGGGTAGCTTGGCCCCCACCTAAAATCTTTTTCCAGACTCCCTCAAATTACAAAACAATGTCTGTAAATGTTACGCCTACTGTTTAATAATGAGAAAAAACAAAGTTTAATGTGTTTTGGTCAAATTAATTTTTCGCCTTTTTTGGCGTAGAATAGGGGTGGGGGCCAAGCTACCCAGGCCTGGGTAGCTTGGCCCCCACCTAAAATCTTTTTCCAGACTCCCTCAAATTACAAAACAATGTCTGTAAATGTTACGCCTACTGTTAAATGAAAAGAAAAAACACAGTTTAATGTGTTTTGGTCAAATTAATTTTTCGCCTTTTTGGCGTAGAATAGGGGTGGGGGCCAAGCTACCCAGGCCTGGGTAGCTTGGCCCCCACCTGAAATCTTTTTCCAGACTCCCTCAAATTACAAAACAATGTCTGTAAATGTTAAGCCTACTGTTAAATGAAAAGAAAAACCAAAGTTTAATGTGTTTTAGTCAAATTAATTTTTCGCCTTTTTTGGTGTAGAATAGGGGCGGGGGCCAAGCTACCCAGGCATGGGTAGCTTGGCCCCCACCTAAAATCTTTTTCCAGACTCCCTCAAATTACAAAACAATGTCTGTAAATGTTATGCCTACTGTTAAATGAAAAGAAAAAACACAGTTTAATGTGTTTTGGTCAAATTAATTTTTCGCCTTTTTGGCGTAGAATAGGGGCGGGGGCTAACCTACCCAGGCCTGGGTAGCTTGGCCCCCACCTAAAATCTTTTTT
>CAVMGG010000252.1:0-89473 GCA_963680895.1 Fragum sueziense
CTCGATAAAATCGTTCCCCATTGAATGAGACAGATTTTGAAAGTACCTGAATTACCTAATTTTGTACAAAACTTTAACGGCCATTTAGTAAATTGCTGCACAATTTTACACTGTTAGAAAAGTGCAGTATTGGCAGGGAAAGGTATTATTAGAGAAGTCTCGGAGTATTTTTAACACTTTCCCAAATGCCAAAACTTTCAGACTTCACGAATTCGAAATTTGCTGCATGTTGATAATAAAATGTAAAATTTTAGCAGAAAATATTGAGACAAAAGAAGAAAATGCTGGTTACCAGCATTTTCTTCTTTTGTCTCAATATTTTCCCAAGCATTTTGTATAAATTAGACCCATCATAAACAAGATCTCGTGGAGGAAAGGGTTAATTACAGAGTGTTTTTGTTACAGTTCTTTGAAATTAATTAGACCACTTTCAATTACTGCTGTAGCCTTCCTACACTGGTATTTTGGCTTTCGATATTACCCTGTTACCACGGGAACAATTTTTAACACTTTCCTGAATTAACCCATTTCCAAACAACACCTCGTTTTGAGGTTCTTCAGTGGTAATTAAAGCAATGAAAAACAATCAGGCAAAAGAAGAAAATGCTGATAATCAGCATTTGTTAACTGTGTTTTTGTCTTTCAATACTACCCTGTTACCATGGGAACAATTTCTAACCCTTTCCTAAACTGCAGAGAATCACTATGACTTAACCCATTACCAAACAAGACCTTGTTTTGAGGTTCTTCAGTGGTAATTAAAGCAATGAAAAACATTTAGGCAAAAGAAGAAAATAAGATAATCAGCATTTCTTAACTGGATTTTTGTCTTTCAATACTACCCTTTTACCGTGGGAACAATTTCTAACCCTTTCCTAAACTGCAGAGAATCACTATGACTTAACCCATAACCAAACAAGACCTTGTTAGCTCCACTGGCCTTCAGGCCAGCGGGCTATTGTCATGGCGCTGTGTCCGTCGTGCGTGCGTGCGTCCGGTCGTCAACTTTTTCTTTAAAAATCTTCTCCTCAGAAACTACTGAATGGATTTCAATCAAACTTCACAGAAATGATCCTTAGGTGGTCCTCTATCAGATTCCTTCATTTAATTCTGATTGAACCAGAAAGTCTTGAGTTATCTGCCATTGAATTAAAAAATGGCTGGTTTGACTTTGTTTTCACTGTAGCACTTACAAACATTGACTAATCATGACAAAACTTGGTCAAAATGTTGATGACAATAAGATCTTGACTGAGTGCAATTTTCAGCTTGATCTGAATTTTATATCATGAGTTATGTGCCCTTGAAATTGACAAAATTGTCATTTTCGGCTTAATTTTTTACTTTGTTTCACTCTAGCAATTACAAATATTTTTCAATCAAGACAAAACTTTAACAAAATGTTGGTGACTATAAGATCTTGCCACAGTTTAATTTTCAGTTTGATCTGAATTTTATATCATGAGTTATGAGCCCTTGAAACTGACAAAATTGTCATTTTCGGCTTTATTTTGACTTTGTTTTCACTCTAGCAACTACAAATATTGACCTATCAAGACAGGACATTGACACAATATTGGTGAACATAAGATCTTGCCAGAGTGTAATTTTTAGCTTAATCTGAAATTTACATCATGAGTTATGTCCCCTTGAAATTGACAAAATTACCATTTTTGACCTTATTTTTACTCAAACAGCCATAAATATCTCCCAATCAATATGAAACTTTCACATAATCTTACAGGCCAAAAGATCTTGCATGGATGTAATTTGCAGCATCATCTGAATCTTAAATCCTGATTGCTGTTTTCGACTTTGTTTTTACTCTCTTTATATCTAAAAATATTGAACAAGCAGGTCAAAACTTAAACAAGATGTAGGCGAAGTTAAGATCTTGCATTAGTGTGATTCTTAGCTTGATAGGAATATAAATCCTCAGTTATATGCCTTTCAATTTGAAAAAAAAATGCTAATTTACTTTGTTTTCACTATCTAATCAACACTTGGATTAAATATTAAAAGAATCTCAGGCCTGTGGAGCGAATCAAGACCTTCAGGTCTTCTAGTTTTGTGGTTCCTTAGAGGTAAAGCATGGAAAATCATTTAGGCAAAAGAAGAAAATGCTGATAATCAGCATTTCTACACCGGTATTTTGGCTTTCAATATTACCCTGTTACCATGGGAACTTTTTTTAGCTCACCTGAGCACGAAGTGCTAAGGTGAGGTATTGTGATCTATCAATGTCCGGCGTCCGTCTGTCTGTCTGTCCGTCTGTCTGTCTGTCCGTCTGTCCGTCACGGCGTCAACAATTTCTTTAAACGACATCTCCTCCTAAACTACTGGGTCAAAATCAACCAAACTTGGCAGAAATGTTCCTTGGGTGATCCTTTATAAAAATTGCTAAAATAATTGAAATCCATGAAAAACTCTGGTTGCCGTGGCATCTGAAAATGGGAAATTTCACAAAAGCTCAAAAATTTCTTTAAACGACATCTCCTCCTAAACTACTGGGTCAAATTCAACCAAACTTGGCAGAAATGTTCCTTGGGTGGTCCTTTATAAAAATTGCTAAAAGAATTGAAATCCATGAAAAACTCTGGTTGCCGTGGCATCTGAAAATGGGAAATTTCACAAAAGCTCAACAATTTCTTTAAATGGCATCTCCTCCTAAACTACTGGGTCAAAATCAACCAAACTTGGCAGAAATGTTCCTTGGGTGGTCCTTTATAAAAATTGCTAAAAGAATTGAAATCCATGAAAAACTCTGGTTGCCGTGGCATCTGAAAATGGGAAATTTCACAAAAGCTCAACAATTTCTTTAAACGACATCTCCTCCTAAACTACTGGGTCAAAATCAACCAAACTTGGCAGAAATGTTCCTTGAGTGGTCCTTTATAAAAATTGCTAAAAGAATTGAAATCCATGAAAAACTCTGGTTGCCGTGGCATCTGAAAATGGGAAATTTCACAAAAGCTCAACAATTTCTTTAAACGACATCTTCTCCTAAACTACTGGGTCAAAATCAATCAAACTTGGCAGAAATGTTCCTTGAGTGGACCTTTATAAAAATTGCTAAAAAAATTGAAATCCATGAAAAACTCTGGTTGCCGTGGCATCGGAAAATGGGAAATTTCACAAAAGCTCAAAAATTTCTTTAAATGACATCTCCTCCTGAACTTCTCTCTGAGTCAAAATCAACCAAACTTGGCAGAAATGTTCCTTTGGTGGTCCCTTATAAGAATTGCTAAAAGAATTGAAATCCATGAAAAACTCTGGTTGTCATGGCATCGGAAAATGGGAAATTTCACAAAAGCTCAACAATTTCTTTAAACGACATCTCTTCCTTTACTTCTGGGTCAAAATCAACCAAACTTGGCAGAAATGTACCTTGGGTAGTCCCTTATTAAAATTGCTAAAAGAATTGAAATCCATGAAAAACTTTGGTTGCCGTGGCACCGGAAAATGGGAAATTTCACAAAAATTCAACTATTTCTTTAAACGACATCTCCTCCTTAACTTCTGGGTTAAAATGAACCAAACTTGGCAGAAATGTTCCTTGGTTGGTCCCTTATAAATATTGCGAAAAGAATTGAAATCCATGAAAACCTCTGGTTGCCGTGGCATCTGAAAATGGGGAATTTCACAAAAACTTAACTTCTTTAAACAACATCTCCTCCTTAACCTCTGGGTTAAAATCAACCAAACTTGGCAGAAATGTTCCTTGGGTAGTCCCTTATAAGAATTGCTAAAAGAATTGAAATCAATGAAAAACTCTGGTTGCCGTGGCATCGGAAAATGGAAAATTTCACAAAAACTTAACGACTTCTTTAAACGACATCTCCTCCTTAACTTCTGGGTTAAAATCAACCAAATTTGGCAGAAATGTTCCTTGGGTGGCCCCTTATGAAAATTTCTAAAAGAATTGAAATCCATGAAAAACTCTGGTTGCTGTGGCATCAGAAAATGGGAAATGTCATAAAACTCATCAATTTTTGTAAACGACATCTCCTCCTAAATTACATGGCCAAATTCTTCTCTGGGACCACAATGCGTAACATATGCAAAGTTATTTGGCATTATTAAAACATTACTCAGGTGAGCGATTTAGGGCCCTCAGGGTCCTCTTGTTAACCCTTTCATAATTTAACCCATTTCTGAACAACGCCTCGTTTTGAGGTTTCTTAGAGGTATACATCATGGAAAAACATTTAGGCAAAAGAAGAAAATGCTGATAATCCTGCATTTCTACTCTGGTATTTTGGCTTTCAATATTACCCTGTTACCATGGGAACACTTTTTAACCCTTTCCTAATTTAACCCATTTCCAAAACAAGACCTTGTTTTGAGGTTCTTCAGAGGTAACTAAAGCATGGGAAAACATTTTGGCACAAGAAGAAAATACTGATAATCAGCATTCATTTCTACACTGGTATTTTTGGTTTTCAATATTACCCTGTTACTACCGGAACAATTTTTAACCCTTTCCTAAATTAACCCATTTCCAAAACAAGACCTTGTTTTGAGGTTCTTCAGAGGTAACTAAAGCAAGGAAAAACATTTAGGCAAAAGAAGAAAATGCTGATAATCAGCATTTCTACGCTGGTATACAGGAAAAAGAAGAAAATGCTGATTGCTAATTAGCACTTTCTTCTTTTGCCTTTTATGTTTTGTTTTGCATGCATGCATGTAAATCAATGAATGAAAATAAAGTAAATCGTTGGTGCTCTGACAAAATTGCGTAACAAATTAATTACGCAATTTTGTCAATTTTCGTTTATAAATGCTTTCTACTAAGTCTGTAGGAGCGCATATTCTGTTAAAACGGCGTTTCTCTACACCTGTTAGAACCCTTTCAATTATCATGTGACAAAATTGCGTAACTCGATTTAGCTGACAAAAATGCGTTATACATAGACAATTTTTTTACACGAAAGTAATAAAAGGCTGAGAAATGGCATTCTCCTCTGTTTTTCTTCTACTTTGACCAATAAATGAACCGCAAGTTATATTCTGATTTTTTTCGGGAGACAGGGCGGAGCCTAGTAAACGGTTCATTACATTTAAGCTTGAGGAGAAACAGCCTTCTCGCTTAGCGGTACATCGTCGGTATTATTGCAAAACATTATAACTACAGCGTGAATCAGGCTGTAGTTACGAGGTTTTAACCCTTTCCCAAACGGCAAAATGTTTGGGTGATGCACCTCAAAAACTGCAACAAACCACAAACTGGAAGTTATTAAGGATAAACTTTGTGTAAAATATTTAATGGAAAATATTGAGACAAAAGGAGAAACTGCTGGTAATCAGCAGTTTCTTCTTTTGCCTCAATGTTTTCCAAACCCTATTCAATTAGGGACGTCAAAACCAGGTCTTGTTTGGGAAAGGGTTAAAACAACTCATTTTACAATAGAACGGTATTTCAATTTCGAAATGTGTTCATGCTCGTGCCGCACATTTTTCTCTTATATCAACCAAGATATCGAGAAGTAAACTCGTCGAATGACCTCTTCGCTTAGCCACACCCTGTGAGGTGAATAAAAATGGATTATATGTTCAATTACCTTATTTTACCTAAAAGAAGATGAATTGTTCATGTAGTTATTGAGTTACGCAATTTCGACAACACATTTTTTAAAGCAGTAAAAAGTACTAAAAAGGTTTTTTGGCTCTCCTGAAAAAAATGGGTTTGGAGCAAAATTCCAGTTACCCAATTTTGTCATAGCACCGACGAAATGCTAATAATCAGCAAGTTTCCCCCTTTTCCCTCAATATTCTCTTTACTATAATGAACATAATTATGGTATATTCAATTTTCATTAAGTAATTCCTGTATTTTTTTTGTAAAATAAGAATAGCGTTCGGTTTTTCGTGCAAACAAATACGTCATCGTCACGCCTCACTGGTCTAAAAATAGATTGGGAATCCTCTATCGTACAAATATGGCTGTGAATCTCGCAAAGTTTTTCCACGTTCAACTTGCTGAAGATGATGTTCTAAGAGCTGGATTGCCGTAATCATTTGTTGAGAAACATTATAATTCAGAGTTGAGAAGGTTGCTGCACTGCCATGTACTTTTTAAGATAGGCAACTATGAAATAACCAGCTGACATGTAAAGTTTACACATACGGTCCTGCCTTAGCGTCGTCGTGTCGCTCGTGCGTACTCGCTTACCCTTTCCAAAACGACAAAATGTTATGTTGGGCCAAATTGAAAAAAGTCTACAGATGACAAAACGGATGTGAATACTTTTAGTGTTTTATGTCAGAGAAAATATCGAGGCAAAAGTAGAATGATCATCAATATCCAAAGAAGTTATTTACACTCATTTTGTTTGCTGTGCAGGTCTTTTCAATTTGGTCGATCATCATTTTCTTCTTTTGCCTCAATGTTTTCCCAAGAATTTTCTGTTGAGGACGTCAAAACCGGTCTTGTTTGGGAAAGGATTTATCTAGAAAAAAACTAGAATTTGTCGCTGAATGTAATTTGATACAGGCTTTCACTACAACAGAGGGCAATAACTCACAAAATAAGCAAGGTAGAGTTATGCTCCTTGTACGTTGCACTTCTCCTTGGTGAGATCTATCTACCCGCGAAGTTTCATGGTCATAGCTACTTTACTTTCAGACTTTTCGATGTTTTTTCTGGTTAAGCTGCCGAGGAATCTCAAGAAAAAACGTTGGTCATTTCTGGTCTGTCTCCGTATCTGGGATCAATGTTGCATGTTTAATATGCGCAATGTTTCGTAGTTTTAGTTCCCGCTGCATTATCTATGATCCACTAATATCTCGCTTGAAAATAATGATTTTTCGCTAACACTGTTACGAAAAAAATGTCCGATTCATGACCGATAAACAAAATATTAGACTGGTACCCGGCAAACGTTGTTGAGGGATTTCCCATCAGAAATCTATTTTTAGCACACGAGCGCGCGAAAATCGTTCCTTATTGTCTAAAATTTTGTCATTTACAGGATAGTGTTAATCTATCAAAAAGGGAAAATTCTAAGACAGGGACATTTCTTCATACCAAAAGCTAGAAATGCAGCTCAAAAGGAATTGTAACATTATTTTGGTTGCTCAATATCTTCCATTACACAAGCAACACTTTCCTGAATGGCAAACATTTGAAATATGCCCAATAGCAATGGATTTTGTGCTAAAAATAGACTTGGTTACCGTTATGTTTTGATAAGCAGTTGGTGTTCTTATAAAACTTCGTAACTACGGCTTGAATCAAGCGGTAGTTACGAGATTTTATAACAACACCTACTAAAATACTATTGTTTGTCCGAAATAACGTCACAATTAACTGGATAAAATCGTTCCCAATTTGAAAGCCGAAACAGGCAGACAATAAAGTGGATATATTGATAAACACAGAATGTGAATATGTTTAAATACTGCAAATATTAATTAAGGCAAAAGGAGAAAACACTGGTTATAAGCATTTCCTTCTTCTGCCAGAATGTATTTCTAATCCTTTCAGTGTGGCAAATCAAAACCATGCCATGTTTGGGAAAGGGTTAAGGAAGGAAATTTATATCTCTAAATGTTCCTTCACAAAATACAGAAAATATAAAAGCTCTGGGCTTCAAAATGGAGAATATTGTCACTTTTCTGCAAAATCCTTGTAACTACAGCTTGAAACAAGCTGCAGTTACGAGGTTTTTGATGAAAAGTTAGGATATAAAAAATAATAGAAGAGTGAGCTCCGAGGAATCCCAGTTTGTGTGACCCTCATTGATCAATAGAAGAAAAATGATTTTCTTTCTGAATTTCTGCCGAGGACCGAGAATTTTCAGTTAACTTTGGTCTGACTGAGAAAATAATCAAGTCTTACACTTGCAGATCTATGACAAACTTTTAGACTGGCTCAAATTCATAGCTTTAGTATCTTTAACCCATTCCCAAATGGCAAAATTTCAGAGTGACCCACTTCAAAAACTGCCACTAATGACAAAATGGAAGTTTTCAAAAGATAGAATTTGTGTAAAATATGGCACAGAAAATATTGAGACAAAAGGAGAAACTGCTGGTTATCAGCAGTTTCTTCTTTTGTTTCAATGTTTTCCCAGGCCTTTTCTATTAGGGACGTCAAAACCAGGTCTTGTTTGGGAAAGGGTTAAGCATTTTTCAAACAAACTGGTAAAGCTTTAGAAAACATTGAAGATTTTTTTTCTCTGAATTTCTGTGGAGGACCAAGAATTTTCACCAAACAAGACCTCTGGCTTTGATGCCCCTAATAGAAAATCTTGGGAAAACCTTCAGGCATAAGAAAAAATTCTGATACCCAGTATTTTCTCCATTTGCTTCTATGTTATCTGTACACTATCAAAGACTGCATAAATTTAATAAAAAGATTGCTTCACATTGAAAACAGCAGCAGCCAGCAAAATGGTTTTTGATAAAGACAGCTTTTATGTAAAATATATCACAAACAAATTGAGACAAAAGGAAAATATGCTGATTACCAGCATCTCAGTGTCTTTTGCCTAATTGTGTTCCTAATCTTATTCTATTAGAGCCATCAAAACCAGGCCTTGTTTGGGAAAGGGTTAACATCTATGTATCATCTTTTTCAACCTAGAGAGAAATTGTTTCATTTATGCAAGCTGCTGCAGCAGCAATATAGTAATTTTCTGCTGAATGTTTCTAGACAGCATAATGATTAGACTGGTCCAAATTCAAAGGTGATGCAGACAACAATTTCAGGTGAATGAAATTTTGCAATTTTTGGTCGTTATGAGTAGAAAACATTGTGGGAAATGAAGAAATTGCTTGTGACAAGCAATTTCTTCATTTTCCACAATGTTTTCTCAGGCATTTATCTTGTGGGGCATGAAAAAGTGTTAATATTAGGGAAATAGGCAAACACTTCTAGACAGCAAAGATTTAGACCGGTCCAAATTGATATGGGCTGAAAAACTACTCATAACTAATTTGGTACAAAACTTTTATAGTTTACCATGAAAAGTTTGGGAAAATGTGAAGAATGCTAATGTTCAGTATTTTCTTGTCTGGTTGATTGATTGGTGTTTGATGCTTCTGTATCTCGGTGATATCGCGCAGATGGAGCACCTGACAATGGGTTCCTCTCATTTCTCTCACCAGCATTACCACAATATCCTATCAGAGCCTCCAGCTGGCCCTGGTTTCTCAAAAATACTTAAGTACGTTCCCATGCTCAAATCTGAGCACCGTGCTCAAATGGCAGGAAATCCATGTGAACTTCAATCAAATACCCTTCAACGCTGGAGAGTATTCTTTTGAAGTTGAGCATGTTCTCATGAGTCTGTACTTAAGTTTTTTTGAGAAACCGAGGCCACTTCTCTCACATAGGTTTACGATTATCCACCCTTTGAATTTCCTTGTCTGGGAAATGGTTAGAGACATTCAAGTTTTTATTGGAGAAGTGTTATCAAAGGAATCAATGCTATATAAATAACTTTGACTGGTTTTCTGTCTAGATGACATGTAAGGAAACGAGTAGTGGCCTGGTCTATGCACTTGAGCCATAACAAATGAAAAACAACGGTAAAAATTATTCTAAAATATTTATTTTTGATCCAAACCCTATATTGTGGGTACTCATTGCAATCGTCTCTTCGAGACGATTCCAATGAGTACCCACAATATATGGTTTGATGAACGATAAATTATATTTTCCATTTTAAAAAGTCATTGCCTCCTCGTATCTGTGCCTCGGATAGGCAGGGATCCTTCCATTCCAATATTGATTTATACAATAATCTGAAGTAATGTGCTGTTTTTCTCATACAGCTTGGAGAATCCAATAGAACTAGGCTATTCTGCAATTCCAAAACACTTCACAGACATAACACTATGTTTTGAAAGGAAAATATTGATAGAAAAGGAGAAAATGTATTTATGAATAATCTGAAGTAATGTGCTGATGTCAAACCTTGTTAGTATGTCATTACACAATAGCATCAGAAATCATGTACAGTCATGTATGAGATTAGAGAACATTTCCCTCAACATCTTGAGACAGTTAATTATATAAAGGTGATCAGAATTGATAGGGAAAGATCAGAACTGATTGGAAATGGTTATATTAAAGGGTAATATTATAGGCGTCTGATTCTTCTTTTTTACAAAACAACATCATTCAATAAATAATTTTAGTTAACACGTTTTTCAAATTATGAATGAAAAAAGAAATTATTCGAGATTTTAATTTTCCGTATCAAAATTTGTGTGAAAAATTATCTCCCTTTGGTCACATATTATATTCATATGACCGGGGCACTTGATCGGTCACGTGACTAGTGACGTAATTTTCGAAGTAGAATATGACACTGAATTTCAGCGATATAAGTTTGGCTTATTGGGGGTTTACGCCGTTTTCAACTACTATCTCGCAATGAAGTGATCTTACTTGAGTAAACGGTGGACAATCACGATAAAAATGAAATTATATTATTTCATTTGATAAATGAATGAACGAAAGGGGACATGATATATAGATCTATTATGTTATATACGTGAAAATGCATATTTGTTGAATGAATAAAGGAATGTGCGTAATGAAAAAAAAATGATGCAAAAGAAGAAAATTAAGATTTTTTCCGTCAGTATTGGTGTTCATAAAGTGATTTATGTGCATTCTTATGTAGAAAATATTGACGAAAAAAGAAAAATTGAAAATTAAACATGCTTACCATATAATCACCTTTTTGATATGATTTCCCCACTAATTAGCAAAAACTATGATACGATTTCCCCACTGATTAGCAAAAACTATGATATCCGATCACTCGATTATCGATAAACGACGCATATTCGAATGCAGACAATTCAAACACGTGTCATTGTGGGACGGACACTTTCGATATTCTTTGAATTCTTTCAAATTTTGCCGTCCAGTGATGTGTTAATAAAATGACATGATGTCGTCGAAAATCCAGTTGATCGTATGTTTAAAGCCTTTCGAAATAAATGAATGAATGTATGAAATTTACCAACTTTACATCATTCAATTAGACATTATCAAAATTTTATTCCATAATCACGGAAATCAATTCTTTCCCATACTGTTTCTACCCAGAAAGACAAAAAATAAATTTCCTTTCCGAGCAATTGTCATCTGCATAGAGTAATCATATGGTCGTCTAAAAACCAAGGTTTGTTTGGAAAGGGTTAGATCTAATTACGAGATTGACATAATTTGCATGCATGTGTCAGCAATTATCGTCTGTTATCTGTGGTTGGACTCATCTTATCAAAAGGTTACGCAATCGGATTTAAATTGACATTACCATATAGACACCAGTTTACCGACATGCTTCCAAAATGTAGTATCAACCAATATCTAAAGACTTAAGTTAGGTTGTTTTGGTCGCTTTTGAAAAAAAGTGAGATCGCATTTCTTTTGAAAATTCGGGATTTATAATGGGATCCCTTATTATACGTCACAACTCTTCTTTTGTTTTTGAGAACTGAATGCATCACATGATAAGGATCCCCTTTTAAGCAAGGAGAATTACACTATTAGATCTAGAGAAGAATGTAAATATATGTAACATTACTATTTGCGAAAATACCTTTCCTGTCATTGAAAGAAAATAATCATGAATATAATTTCTCCCTTTCCCATAAAGTATTCTACCTAGGAAGACAAAAAAATAAATTTCATTCGCGTGCAGTTGTCATCTGCAACATCTTTGAATTTGGACCAATCTCAATTCTTATCGTTTTGTAATGGTAAAGATGAAACTATATGGAAGAAACGGTGCTTGTTTCGAACGACAGAATATCGCAATATAGTAGCAGAACTCATGAAAATGTGTTTATCTCTGAATATGCTTATAAATCACCGCAACTCCGTTGTCAGTGACTAGAAGATTCTAGCAGCCTATAACATCCTTAAATTTTTTTGCTTGGAAAGGGATTAGAAATTAATTGTCTACCGACATATTTTGCCTGTTTCCCACTTATCTTATCGGACCAGTCTCAATTTCAACATCTTCGAATTTGGACCAGTCTCAATTTTCATCATTTTGTAACGGGCAAGATGAAACTATTTGAAATGAAACGGTGCTTATTTCAAACGACAGAATATCGCAATATAGTAGCAGAACTCATGAAAATGCAATTATCTCTGGATATGCTTTTAAATCTCCGCAACTCCGTTGTCATAGTTAGTGACCTTCTAGTAGCCTGTAACATCCTTATATTTTATTGCTTGGAAAGGGATTAAAAATTAATTGTCTACCGACAAAAGGACATTGACACGTGTATGTGTATATCATCCCAATCAAATTCCTTTTAATTTATTATAAATCGATTATTGATTTAAATCGATTATCGATAAATGATATTCCAATATGCAGACGGTTTTCACTAATGTCGACTATTTGCTATAAATAAATGCGTATTCAAGGGAAGTAATTTTCGGGAGATTTTTTCGTCACGAAAAAAATCGATACTTTGATTGCTGTGTTCAATGCGTTAAAGCTTTCCTCAACGAAATGACAAAGTACGCATTATTTCAAAACCAATTGTCGAGCGATTTATGATTAAGAATAGCAAATTCCAAAATTCTTTAGTATTGTCCTTTAAGCTTGACACAGGTGTTACAGTTAGTCTTTGGGTAAAGGTTACTACTATATGAGACCAAATTAGCATCAGAAAGCATGTAAAAGATTAGAAAACATTTCCCTCAATATCTTGTTACAGCTAATTAGTGAAAATGGGAACATAGTACTGAACATTCAGGTCGTTTTGGCAGGTAGCGTAGAACAAGATCAGCCTGCACATATGTGCAGCCTGACCTTATTCTACACTACCTGCTTCTTTTAATTTAAACATTATGGTAGCCAAGACTAGGTTTGAACCTTGGACCTTACAACTAGATCTAGTGAATTAAGAATAGATGCAGACAGTACTGAAAATTCGGGTAATTTTGGCAGTCAGTGAAGGACAAGATCAGCCTGCACATATGTGCAGTCGGACCTTATTCTACACAACCTGCTCGCATTAAAGGGAAGAATGACGGACCAAATTAGCATCAGAAAGCATGTAAAGATTAGAGAACATTTCCTTCAACATCTTGTTACAACTAATTAGAGAATCATAAATAGAAGCTTGTATACTGGGTAAATAATGAGGATAGAATTTCTGACTACTGCTGCTGATTGATATCTATCATTTTTAACCCTTTGCTAAAGATGTACTCAGCCCCTGCGAAAATTGTTAGAATAATTCAAGTACATTTCCTATGATGTTCAAGAACAAATGACAAGAATTGCTCTAGATCTGTTCAAGTTCACTTTAAGAAATGTTATATTGGACAAATTTTTAAGAACACACTGTTCTCAAATCCCCTGCGAAAATTGTTAGAACAATTCAAGTACATTTCCTATGATGTTCAAGAACAAATGACAAGAATTGCTCTAGATCTGTTCAAGTTAACTTTAAGAAATGTTATATTGGACAAATTTTTAAGAACACACTGTTCTCGATAAGTTCTTAAAAACTGTTCTAGAACAGTCCAAGAACTAAATTACATGAACATTACAAGAACTGTTATTCTTCTCACAGTTCTTGAACTGTTCAGGTAACATTTTAAGCATTTTTTTAAATGTACTTGAATGGTTCTTGAACACTTTTAAGAAAAGTTAAAGTACTGTTCATGTGTCCTCTTTTCTGCACTGTTCTTGAATATTTCAAGAATCATACTGTCCAATATAACATTTCTTAAAATGTTCATGTACACAACTTGAACACTTTAATTACATCAGTACAGTTGTAGTACTTGAAGTATTACAAATCAATTCAGCCCTTGAACTGTTCTTGAATCAATTAGGAACAATACCAATTTTTTTCTCTGAACTGTTCTTGAATAATTCAGGAATAGTATATTGTCCAATATGACATTTGTTGAAACGTTCTTGAACACAACTTGAACACTTTCGTTACCTTATCGAAATAAATTTCATGAATCGATCAGGAACAGTTATTAAACTTTTCAAGAACACCAGTTCTTAAATTAACCCTTTCCCAAACAAGACTGGGTTTTGACGTCCCTATTAGAGAAGGCTTGGGAAAACATTGAGACAAAAGAAGAAACTGCTGATAACCAGCAGTTTCTCCTTTTGCCTCAATGTTTTCTAAGCTATATCACACATAAATTCAATCATTATCAACATCCATTTTGCTGTCTTCAGCAGCTTTTGAAATGGAACACCCAAAGATTTGTCGTTCGGGAAAGGGTTAATCCTTCCTGTATTCCATGGTTCTGTTCTCTGCAATAATTGAGAACCATTTGAAAACCATTGACAGATGAAGAAGAAAATGCTAATTATCAATCAGCCTTTTCTTTTTTTCTGTCAATGTTTTCAATACTTTGGAAAACCAAGGAAAACATGGTAAACTTTCCATAAGTTAACAATATTACTGGATTAGAAATGTGGGTGGGGTATGATTGGTAAAAGTCAAAAGTCAAAAGATCACTCACCAAAATTGAAGCTTTGTTTTACTTGGTCTTTCAATAAGCAAGCTTTTATATTCTTCTAAAATTCACTAAATCTATGTAACATCTATAGGTGAAAATCATCATAAAGAATATCTTTGGAAATTACAAATTAAGAAAATACTTTCCCTCCAACTTTAGCAACAGGAAGTTTACACTAGAAGACAACAACAAAAATAGACTGGAGGTATTTTCACAAGCACTGCTAAGAACTTTTTAAGAACACATTTTGTTCTGAAAAGTTCCTTCAAATGCTCAGGATCATCTTTAACCCATTACCAGACGGCAAAATTTTAGGCTGTGCCAAATTCAAAGGTGCTGCAGACGAAATTTTGAAGTGAATGAAATATAACTTTTTTATTCTTTTATTGTAGAAAATATTGTGGTAAATGAAGAGATTGCTTGTCACAAGCAATTTCTTCATTTTCCACAATGTTTTCCAAAGCCATTGTATGGTAGGGAGTCAAAAAGAGTCATTGTGTGGTAATGGGTTAAGATACTTCTGGGACAAACATATTCTTAATATATCCTTTAATGTTCTTATAATATCTTCAAGGCACTTGAACTGCAATGTGTAGAGCATTTTAAGAACATCATTTGTTCTTAAAAAGTCTTTGAATTATTCAAGAGCATTTAAAGTGCTCTTTTGGAACAAATATGTTCTAAACATGTTCTTAAAATGTTTTAGAAGTAATATCAAAGAGCAGTACTTGAACCTTTAAAGAACACACTTTATTCTTAAAATGTTTTTGATATGATCTTAAACTCAATTTAGAACAATTCACGAACATAATTGGGATGAAATTGTGCCAAAAAAGTTCTTGAATTGTCCAAGAATAGTTTAATGACACTTTAAGAAAACCAAAGGTCCTTCAAAAGTTCTTGAACTGTGCCAAAAGATGAGTACTTGAACAGTTCATGTACAGATGTTTTTAAAAACTTATGAGAACAGATTAAGAACTGTTCGCAATGTTCAAATGCTGTTCTTGAACTACTCATAAGCATAAGAACAGCAATTCGCAGGGGAGAGTTTGATGAACCATTTCAGCAACATGAATGGAAAAGAAGACCAGAGCAAGGGATAAGACAGGGTAAAGATGTCATTCTAAATTTGTTATATCAAATTAAAACCCTATGTTGTTGGTACTCATTGGACGAGAAAATTCCAATGATTACCCACAATCTAGGGATTGATGTGATGAAGATATGAAAAGGCCTTCACACCCTCTGATCTATAGCTCTGAATTTTTCTTTTTGCTGTACATAATGCCAATCTTTGCAAAGACAATGAAGCAGGAAAACAATAAGAGTTTGTCGAATATCAGAATCATCTTCACATGTTTGTGTTTTATTTCCAGTTTTTTGTGTGTGTCACGGTGATGTTGCGGCCTTAGATGGGCTTATCTGATCAGAGTCTGGGGCGCGGCCATGGCTCAAGGCCATCATCGATATAACAAGAGGACCGAGTTCTTACCAAACATGCTGTCCAGTGCCCTCATGTTTGGAAATGGGCAGATTAATCAGGAAGAAAATCCAAACTAACTAGATCTTGTCTCCTAAAGATGAAAGATCTGGAAAACATTGTGGAAAATGAAGAAATTGCTTTTCACAAGCAATTTCTTCATTCTCCAAAATGTTTTCTATACCAGAGAGACCCATAATGTGGAAATTTCATTAATTCACTTGAAATTGTTGTCTGCAACGTCTTTGAATTTGGAGGAAACAAACAATTTTCATCTGATAATTTGGCTTACAGAGCTTTTGGGGTCTCCCTCAAGAAAAGTATGCAATTTGCTACAATTTGGCGGCATTTAGGGGTCTGTTTTCAAATTTTTAATGAGAACTCTGAAAGACCACGCTTGAAAAAAATATGTTCAAGCCTTGGCTTCCAGGCCTCTGCCTCGGTATGGACCTCCATATAACTGTGTTTTAGTTACAGTTTCAGAAGTATAGTTTGTCAAACAGAATCATGTTTACATGTCTGTGTTTTATTTTCAGTTTTCTGTGTGTGTCACGGTGATGGTGCGGCCTTAGATGGGCTTATCTGATCAGAGTCTGGGGCGCGGCCATGGCTCAAGGCCATCATCGATATAACAAGAGGACCGAGTCCTTACCAAACATGCTGTCCAGTGCCCTCATGTTTGGAAATGGGCAGATTAATCAGGAAGAAAATCCAAACTACCTAAATCTTGTCTCCTAAAGATGAAAGATCTGGAAAACATTTTGGAAAATGAAGAAATTGCTTGTCACAAGCAATTTCTTCATTCTCCAAAATGTTTTCTACACCAGAGAGACCCAAAATGTGGAAATTTCATTCATTCACTTGAAATTGTTGTCTGCAACATCTTTGAATTTGGAGGAAACAAACAATTTTCATCTGATAATTTGGCTTACGGAGCTTTTGGGGGTCTCCCGCGAGAAAAGTATGCAATTTGCTACAATTTGGCGGCATTAAGGGGTCTGTTTTCAAATTTTCAATTCTCTGAAAGACCATGCTTGAAAAAAATATATTGAAGCCTGGGCGGAAGGCCTCTGCCTGGGTATGGATCTCCATATGACTGTGTTTTAGTTACAGTTTCAGAAGTGTAGTTTGTCAAACATCAGAATCATGTTCAAATGTCTGTTTAATTTTCAGTTTTCTGTGTGTGTCACGGTGATGGTGCGGCCTTAGATGGGCTTATCTGATCAGAGTCTGGGGCGCGGCCATGGCTCAAGGCCATCATCCATATAACAAGAGGACCGAGTTCTTACCAAACATGCTGTCCAGTGCCCTCATGTTTGGAAATGGGCAGATTAATCAGGAAGAAAATCCTAACTACCTAGATTTTGTCTCCTAAAAGATGAACGATCTGGAAAACATTTTGGAAAATGAAGAAATTGCTTGTCACAAGCAATTTCTTCATTCTCCAAAATGTTTGCTATACCAGAGAGACCCAAATTGTGGAAATTTCATTCTTTCACTTGAAATTGTTGTCTGCAACATCTTTGAATTTGGAGGAAACAAACAATTTTCATCTGATAATTTGGCTTACGGAGCTTTTGGGGTCTCCCTCGAGAAAAGTATGCAATTTGCTACAATTTGGCGGCATTTAGGGGTCTGTTTTCAAATTTTTAATTCTCTGAAAGACCATGCTTGAAAAAATATGTTGAAGCCTGGGCGGAAGGCCTCTGCCTGGGTATGGACCTCCATATGTCTGTGTTTTATTTTAATTTTCAGAGGTATAGTTAAGGTTTGTTGAACATCAGAATCATATTCAAATGTCTGTGTTTTATTTTCAGTTTTCTGTGTGTGTCACGGTGATGGTGCGGCCTTAGATGGGCTTATCTGATCAGAGTCTGGGGCGCGGCCATGGCTCAAGGCCATCATCGATATAACAAGAGGACCGAGTCCTTACCAAACACGCTGTCCAGTGCCCTCATGTTTGGAAATGGGCAGATTAATCAGGAAGAAAATCCAAACTAACTAGATCTTGTCTCCCAAAGATGGAAGATCTGGAAAACATTGTGGAAAATGAAGAAATTGCTTGACAAGCAATTTCTTCATTTTCCACTATGTTTTCTATGCAAATGAAAATAAATTGTAAAATCTTATTCACTTGAAACTGTCGTCTGCAACATCTTTACATTTGGAAGAGAAACAAAAAAATCGTCTGATAATTGCTTACGGGGCTTCTGTGGTCTACGTCAAGAAAGCCACAATTTGGTGGCATTTAAGGGTCTGATTTCACAATTTTTCACTTAAAAACACTCTTGGCAAAAAAATATATTGAAGCCTGGGCTTCTGGGCCTCTGGCTGGGAATGGACCTGCATATGTGTGTCTTTTAGATACAGTTTTAGAAGTATAGTTAGGGTTTGTCAAACATCAGAATCATGTTCAAATGTCTGTGTTTTATTTTCAGTTTTCTGTGTGTGTCACGGTGACGGTGCGGCCTTAGATGGGCTTATCTGATCAGAGTCTGGGGTGCGGCCATGGCTCAAGGCCATCATCGATATAACAAGAGGACCGAGTCCTTACCAAACACGCTGTCCAGTGCCCTCATGTTTGGAAATGGGCAGATTAATCAGGAAGAAAATCCAAACTAACTAGATCTTGTCTCCTAAAGATGGAAGATCTGGAAAACATTTTGGAAAATGAAGAAATTGCTTGTCACAAGCAATTTCTTCATTTTCCACAATGTTTTCTATACCAGAGAGACCAAAAATGTGAAATTTCATTCACTAGAAATTGTCGTCTGCAACATCTTTGAATTTAGAAGAGTAAAAAAATATCACCGGAAAATGGCTGATGGGGCTTTTTAGGGTCTCCCTCAAGAAAATTAGGAAATTTGCCATGATTTAGTGGCATTTAGGTCTTGGTTTTCACAATCTATCTTTGAAAGACTGCATTTGAAAAAATTATATTAAAGCCTGGGCTTCCAGGCCTCTGCCTAAGTATGGACCTGCATTATGTCTGTCTTTTAGTAACAGTTTTAGAAGCATAGTTTGTCAAACAACGGAATCATGTTCAAATGTCTGTGTTTTATTTTCAGTTTTCTGTGTGTGTCACGGTGATGGTGCGGCCTTAGATGGGCTTATCTGATCAGAGTCTGGGGCGCGGCCATGGCTCAAGGCCATCATCGATATAACAAGAGGACCGAGTCCTTACCCAACACGCTGTCCAGTGCCCTCATGTTTGGAAATGGGCAGATTAATCAGGAAGAAAATCCAAACTACCTAGTCTACAAAAAAGTGAGTAGGATTCTAGTCTATTTTCTAGCTGACCTTCAGGGCCCGATTGTTTAAGCCTTTCCCAAATGACAAAATTTTAGAGTGATCCACTTAAAAAACTGCCACAAATGACAAAATGGATGTTATTAAAGACAGGATTTGTGTAAAATTTGACATAGAAAATATTGAGACAAAAGAAGAAACTGCTGGTTATCAGCAGTTTCTTCTTTTGTTTTAACATTTTCCTAAGCCTTTTCTATATGGGACGTCAAAACCAGGTCTTGTTTGGGAAAGGGTTAAACGTTGGTTAGTGTTAACCATTGTGGCCTAATACATAGGTAAACATTAACCAAACGGTGAAATGCCTGTTCAATGGTGCAGTCACACTATAGGGTATAGAGCGAGCATGTAAGGAATTTATAAAATATTTCAAAAAATGTCAATTTTAGATCAAATGACTTAGAAAAACAACAGTCCTACCATACTGTCGATGTATGAGGATTCAACTCATAGTATATACCGATTTATGGGTAGAGTAGTACATCAGCATATCTTCCACATGGAGAAACTTGTGCGGAAGGTCAGCCTAATGTGTCATGAGCTTTACCAGATCACCATTATGTAAAGGCCATAAAAAGGTTATGTTCACATAAAACTTTCTGTAGATCTGACCCATGGTGGTAAATCAGGTGACTCAGAATTTCAGAAAATCATCAATATTTATGTTAATACTTGACCAATTTCAATTCGGTTTGAAGTAGAGAAGGTGGACAGAATGTCACACATTTGATAGACATGGTGAATTTTTGAAAAATCAGCTAGTAAAAAAGTTATTGAAGATCAACCAAAATTGACGGTTTATCAAAACAATTAGCAGTAAACCCAGTCTATTTTTTAGCGCAAAATTCTTTGCTATATGAAGAACCTGTAAATTGCTATACATGACTGTACTACTATAATTTTGTCAACACAAGAGTACAATAAAATTAAAAAGGAGGAGATCAAAAGCGTGTAACTACAACATGAAATAGCTTCCAGTTATGAGGTTTTGGTTCCCCACAGACTATGAAATTTCTTTAATTAATTATTCATGGAATGATATTTTACTCTGAGCTCATAATTAGCAAAA
This sequence comes from Fragum sueziense, assembly GCA_963680895.1. Classification (NCBI taxonomy): domain Eukaryota; kingdom Metazoa; phylum Mollusca; class Bivalvia; order Cardiida; family Cardiidae; genus Fragum; species Fragum sueziense. Next base: position 20,332 of record CAVMGG010000252.1, read on the forward strand.
TATTATCAGGGTGAATTTTGTTATTCTTATGAAGTTCATTGCTTTGTTTGCTCTATCAAGGAATTATAAATTTGCACCAACAAGTACCGTAATTATTTTATCAAAAGCCAGGGTGGTTTTATTCAGGAAAAATGGTTGGTTGGAATTTATTAGAGGTATTTTGATTTAGTTGTAATTTGATGGTCAACAAATGAAAATTCAGTGTCAATTCATTGACTGAAGATTGATCAAGTTGAATTTGGCAAAGTGTCCTTTAAAAGACTGCAAGATATGATTTTGTGCTGAAATTTCTTAGAAAAAGACTAGAAATATTTCTTTCTTGCTTATGATACTGATCTTTGTTTATGACTGCGGATACTTTTTATCTAGAATCTGACTTATGTACTAAACTTTCAAACTATAAACCAACAAAGCATGACTCATTTGAGAGTACTTTCTTCATAGATTCAAAAACATGTAAAGAATTGATGGAACTTGTTAGATCAAAGTATTTTCAAGTATTTGAAGATGTGCATGAAATTAATTAAATCCTTTAACCCCTTCACAAACAAGACCTGGATTTGATGTCCCTGATAGAAAAGGCTTGGGAAAACATTGAAGCAAAAGAAGAAAATGCTGATAATTGGCATTTTCTCCATTTTCTCCTTTTGCCTCAATACTTTCTGTGCTTTAATTAATGTATGCAAATCCAATTTTTATCAACACCTATTTTTGCATTGGCAGAAGCTTTATCGTGGGAACAGTCCCAATTTTTGCCATTTGGGAAAGGGTTAACCCCTTCCCAAACAACAGACTTTAAGGTTAGCGATGAATATGAGAGTTGCTGCAGATGACAACATTGATGTTAATGCAGAAATAATTTCAATATGTGTATGATATATCACAGAAAATATTGAGGCAAAAGAAGAAAATGCTGTTTTCCCATGCCCTATCTATGTAAGTACATACTCGTGAGTACACGCTCAACTTCAATGGAATACTCTCCAATGTTGAAGGTTATTCAATTGAAGTTCACATGGATTTTGAATGACGGTGCTCAGATTTGAGTCTGAGAACGTACTGAAGTTTTTTCGAGAAACCGAGGCCTTGTCTCATTTGGGACAGGGTGAAGGAAGCAGAAAAGACTCAATTGATCATTCCGATTGTGTTTAGTTTCCTAAATCCTTCTTCTTGTCTACTCTCTTATGAACAGAGCACATTATCTCTACATTCCATTTCGATAAAATGAGCTCTGTTCTCGTGGGGTCATTTCACGTCTAATCTCGGGGCTTGGCGGGATTTCAGTATCCAATCGTTGACGATACACACCAAAACAATTTAAAAAGCTGATACAAGCTTTCATTGGCTGACGCTTCAAATTACCGGCTTCAGCCAAAAATAGAAGCGACGTAATGTATACGTAATCAAACCAGATCAAACTGAATGATTTTGATTCGATAATTCAAATGTTACCGGCTTCAGCCAAAAATAGAAGTGACGTAATGTATACGTAATGATCATGCAAGATAAAACTGAATGATTTTGATTCGATAATTCAAATGGTGTGCTATAATTAGATTATGACGACCAAATAGGCTGATGGCGTACCGAAAATTGCAGAGGTCATATTTGATGGTTTAATCAATATAGGCTTCGGCTTTGGAGAGTACCTCTTGTCATGAAGTAGCTGTGTCCAAGACAAAAAAGACAGAATTTTCTTCACTTTAGCTGAAAATCGGTTGACATGCATGGCAGAAAAAAGTTTTGGTAAACATTGAGCGAAAGAAAAAGATCGACTACCAGCATTTTTAGCTGACCTGAGCATATGTGCTTGAGGTGAGGTATTGTGATCGATCAATGTCTGGCATCCGTCTGTCTGCCAGCATTTTCTCCTTTTCCTTCAATATTTTCTGCGCTATTATGCTCACAAATTCCATGGTTATTTACACCTTTGTATCATCTACAACAGCTTTCAAAATTGGGATTGTTGGAAAGAGATAGCCCTTTCCCAAACGACAAAATTTTAGGGTGATCCACTTCAAAAACTGCTACAAATGACAAAATGGATGTTATTAAAGGTAGGATTTGTGTAAATTATGACATAGAAAATATTGAGACAAAAGGAGAAACTGATGGTTATCAGCAGTTTCTTCTTTTGTTTCAATGTTTTCCCAAGCCTTTTCTATTAGGGACGTCAAAACAAGGACTGTTGGAAAGAGATAGATAGAAGATGACATTTTATAATCTTGCACTTTATCTAGATTCAGTCTGTTTTGTAACAAATATAAAACAAGAGCCGTCACAGACGGATTATGCTCCCCGAATAAGTGTTTGTCACAAAATAAAACTATCATACATTAAGCCCCCTTTTCCCATGACAGCTTTTTTGTTCACACATTATTTATAGAATATGGTCTAGAACATCCTATTTATTACATGAGCACAAAATTTCATTAAATTCTGCCCATTAGATGAAGAGAAATAAGAGAAAAACTAATTTTTACACTAAGGCCCCTTTTTCCATGACGCAGCCTTAAATTTACAAACGAAGAAAAAGGTCCCTAGGTATTGACCCAGGGAGTTCACATGTGAAGTTTCATTGAATTTGGTCCAAGGGTTGCTGAGATATGGCTGTGGACGGACGGACGGACGGACGGACACACGGACACACGGACGGACGGACGGACGGACGGACGGACAGCGTGGCGACTATATGCTCCCCCGAAATTTTTTCGGGGAGCATAAAAATAACCATGTGTGCTAATTACGTTCTTTGTTTGTGATACTTTTCATCAAAAACCATGTAACTTCAGATATAAACATGCTGTAGTTACAAGGTTTTAATGAAAAGTGATGCATGTCTGGTAACAATGGTTTGTTTCTTGGTGCTTTTCTCACACCCTGATTATATGTGTTATCATCATCAGTTACAACAAAATGGGGTTTAGTGTATAATTTAGTCTTCGTACACACGGTGGATAATCACGTGATACAATATTTTCAGAAAATCTTCAATAATTTTGTAAATACTGGACCGATTTGAAGCAGAGAATCAGGGCAGACGTCACACATTAGATGGAAATGGTTGATTTTTGAAAAATCAACTGATAAAAAAGTTATTGAAGATAAAGCAAAATTTTGGTTTATCTTCAATAACTTTTTTATCAGTTGAACTTTCAAAAATCCAACATGTTCAGCTTATTCCTGGCATTTTTCCACGGTGACCTTCTCTGCTTCAAACCGAATTCAAAATGGTCAAGTATTAAAAAAGATTATCAGAAATTCGGAGTCACATGATTATACACCGTGATAAATTCCAAGTAGCACAATCATGTTTGCTAAAATTTGGACATATTAATTGTAGTATGAAATTTATAAGAATCTATTTTAGAACAAGAGCTGTCACTGTAAGATGACAATGCCCCCGACACCGCTTTGATTTTAAATTATGGCCAATCTATGTTCAAGGTCAAGGTCATCCAGGGGTCAAGGTCACCAAAGTATGTGCCTACAGAAAGGTAATGTACCAAGGAATGTTGTGGTAAAGTATGAAGCGAATATGTTAAGTAATAAGGAAGTTATGGCCAATGTTAAAGTTTTTGGACGGAATGACGGACAGACGGACGGACAGACAGACGGACGTACCAACGGTTGACCATATGTTGGGTACTTTGCCTAAAAACTTGTTGGATACCCCATCTTGGGTATAAAAAACAGTTCTCACGAGAGGACACTTACTGGTTATGTGTCCAAAGACACAACTGGGTATTTTAGAAATGTTGGCATCACCAACACACATTGGTAGCAATGGTACTCTGGTCATCTTTTAATGCCAAAATTCATGAATAAACAAGAGGGCCCAGGGTAGCTGACCTGAGAAATGGGGCGAAATTCTGATCAAATAGGGATACACATGTCCCATCTAGAGTCAACAAGGATTTTCTTAGATTTGTCCTGGTGACATTGATTTTTACCCCTATGTGACCCAAATCTGAACTTCACCCGTTTATTGTCAAAATAAACATTGTGACAGTTTCATCAAACTTGGGTCAAATATGTGACCTTTATGGTTCAAACAAGGATTTCCTAAGATCTGACCTGGTGACCTTCTTTCTGACCACACGTGACCCATATTCAAACTTGAAAATTCTGTGAGGGGTGTTATGGCTTCTCTGTTGCAATGCATAATCTTAATCATGAAAATAAGTAACTAAAGGAAGCCGTCAATAAGGCTCATAAAATGATACACTCTTACATGTACTTTGAAACAATTTCTAAGAGAACAAAATCAATGCCCAAAAACTGGTGCATTGTCTCATTTTGAAACGGTCACTAACAAACAAAATCGTCATTTGTACAATGATGCACTCATTCATATTTTGAAAGTAACTAACGAACAAAATTTTCACTTGTACAATGATGCACTCATTCAATATTTGAAAAACTGTTTATAAAGAACGAAACTGTCACTTGCACAATGATTCAAATTCCTTTATTGGTTTAAAATCCAGTCACAGGAATGTTACCACAAAACAAACAAGAATTACAATTACAAGAAATCAAACGATGTGAAAACATATATATTACCCACGGCATTTTAATCCATGACAATAAGAATATCTTCACCACCTTTTCCATTCAACTACACAATATGGTGCACAAGATTATGAACATTGTGGAATAGTAAGAAGTAGCGAGTGATCTACATTTTCTTCTTTACTTCAAAAGAACAAAATGCTAGGACATAGCCTTCTCACCTTTCCCCTCGACAAATTCTGAACAAGACTTGGTTTTGATGTCCCTACCATATGGGCTTTAGAAAACATTAGGGCAAAGGAAGAAAATGTTGACAATCAACAATCAATTTTCTACTTCTGCCCCTATTTTTCTGAACAGTATTATACTAAAATCTTCTATAAAAATAAGAAAAATTTAATACAATATTTGTACATGACACAAATTGCATCTATATAGGTATCTATGACCTTTCTATAGAGAAATTATTCAAGACCTTCATACTTTAACTCTTTTTCAAAACATATCTTTTTTTGCCTGGGTAAACATTGAGGCATAAGAAGAAAATGCTGATAGTCTGCATTTTCTCCTCCTGCTTCAATAGTCTGCATGTTCTCCTCCTGCTTCAATATTTTCTAGGCTATATTGTACACAATTCTATCATTATCAAAATGAATTAAGTTGTCTGCAACAGCTTCAAATTGAACTGCACCCAAATTTTGCCATTTTGGGGAGTTAATTCTTTCCCAAACATTGCCTGATTTTAACGTTCTTCACGGATATAGTTAGGGAAAACATGGAATAAGAAGAGAAAAGAACTAAAAGTCCCCTTCTCTCAATATTTACTATGCAATAATATATGCATGCTTTCTACTTCGAAATAAAAAATGTTCTCGTCTGCAATTCTTTCCCAGTTGAGCTGGTCCAAGGTTTTGCCATTGAACTCTTTCCCAAACCAGACCCACTTTTGACGTCCAACAGAAAAAGGCTTGGTAAAACATTGATGCAAAAGGAGAAAATGCTGATAGCCACCATTTTCTCCTTTTGCCTCGATATTTTCTGTGATATACTGTGTACTAATCATATCATTTTTAACAACACTTTTGTCGTCTGCAGCAGCTTTCAAATAGGACAATCCTAAAATTTTCCCGTTTGGGAAAACAAATATATCGCCGCCCCTAAACCAAAACTATGTAACCTCAGCTGTCACTGTAAGATGACAATGCCCCAGACACCGCTTTGATCGTTTAAAGTTTCATACAATTTTATTTCATTATTAATTCATTGCTGTTCATGTCGGATACCCAGCAAATATTTGGACGATATAACCAGTAAATCACTGGACAAACTACCCAACAGTTAATCTCCCATTGGACTCATTTTTTTTTAAATTGATGTTCATGTCAGATACCCAGCAAACATTTGGACAATATAACCAGTAAATCACTGGACAAACTACCCAACAGTTAATCTCCCTTCGGACTCCATTTTGTTACAAATTCATGTTCATGTCAGATACCCAGCAAATATTCAGACAATATAACCAGTCATTAACTGGACAGACTACCCAATAGTTAATCTCCAATTGGACTCATATTTCTTTTAAATTGATGTTCATGTCAGATACCCAGCAAACATTTGGACAATATAACCAGTCATTCACTAGCCAGACTACCCAGGAGTTTATCTCCCTTTGGACTCAATTGTGTTTCAAATTCATGTTCATGTAAGATACCCAGCAAACATTTGGACAATATAACCAGTCATTCACTGGACAGACTACCCAGCAGTTTATCTCCCTTTGGACTCAATTGTGTTTCAAATTCATGTTCATGTCAGATACCCAGCAAACATTTGGACAATATAACCAGTAAATCACTGGACAAACTACCCAACAGTTAATCTCCCTTTGGACTCTATTTTCTTTTAAATTGATGTTCATGTCAGATACCCAGCAAACATATGGACAATATAACCAGTAAATCACTGGACAACTACCCAACAGTTAATCTCCCTTTGGACTCTATTTTCTTTTAAATTGATGTTCATGTCAGATACCCAGCAAACATTTGGACAATATAACCAGTAAATCGCTGGACAAACTACCCAACAGTTAATCTCCCTTTGGACTCTATTTTCTTTTAAATTGATGTTCATGTCAGATACCCAGCAAACATTTGGACAATATAACCAGTAACTCACTGGACAAACTACCCAACAGTTAATCTCCCTTTGGACTCCATTTTCTTTTAAATTGATGTTCATGTCAGATACCCAGCAAACATTTGGACAATATAACCAGTAAATCACTGGACAAACTACCCAACAGTTAATCTCCCTTTGGACTCTATTTTCTTTTAAATTGATGTTCATGTCAGATACCCAGCAAACATATGGACAATATAACCAGTAAATCACTGGACAAACTACCCAACAGTTAATCTCCCCTTGGACTCTATTTTCTTTTAAATTGATGTTCATGTCAGATACCCAGCAAACATATGGACAATATAACCAGTAAATCACTGGACAACTACCCAACAGTTAATCTCCCTTTGGACTCTATTTTCTTTTAAATTGATGTTCATGTCAGATACCCAGCAAACATTTGGACAATATAACCAGTAAATCGCTGGACAAACTACCCAACAGTTAATCTCCCTTTGGACTCTATTTTCTTTTAAATTGATGTTCATGTCAGATACCCAGCAAACATTTGGACAATATAACCAGTAAATCACTGGACAAACTACCCAACAGTTAATCTCCCTTTGGACTCTATTTTCTTTTAAATTTAATGTTCATGTCAGATACCCAGCAAACATATGGACAATATAACCAGTAAATCACTGGACAAACTACCCAACAGTTAATCTCCCCTTGGACTCTATTTTCTTTTAAATTGATGTTCATGTCAGATACCCAGCAAACATATGGACAATATAACCAGTAAATCACTGGACAAACTACCCAACAGTTAATCTCCCATTGGACTCATATTTCTTTTAAATTGATGTTCATGTCAGATACCCAGCAAACATTTGGACAATATAACAAGTCATTCACTGGACAGAAAACCCAGGAGTTTATCTCCCTTTGGACTCAATTGTGTTTCAAATTCCTGTTCATGTAAGATGCCCAGCAAACATTTGGACAATATAACCAGTAAATCACTGGACAAACTACCCAACAGTTAATCTCACTTTGGACTCTATTTTCTTTTAAATTGATGTTCATGTCAGATACCAAGCAAACATTTGGACAATATAACCAGTCATTCACTGGACAGACTACCCAGCAGTTTATCTCCCTTTGGACTCAATTGTGTTTCAAATTCATGTTCATGTAAGATACCCAGCAAACATTTGGACAATATAACCAGTAAATCACTGGACAAACTACCCAACAGTTAATCTCCCTTTGGACTCTATTTTCTTTTAAATTGATGTTCATGTCAGATACCCAGCAAACATTTGGACAATATAACCAGTAAATCACTGGACAACTACCCAACAGTTAATCTCCCTTTGGACTCTATTTTCTTTTAAATTGATGTTCATGTCAGATACCCAGCAAACATTTGGACAATATAACCAGTAAATCGCTGGACAAACTACCCAACAGTTAATCTCCCTTCAGATTCCATTTTGTTTCAAATTCATGTTCATGTCAGATACCCAGCAAATATTCAGACAATATAACCAGTCATTCACTGGACAAACTACCCAACAGTTAATCTCCCTTCGGATTCAATTTTGTTCAAAATTGATGTTCATGTCAGATACCCAGATGATATTCAGAAAATATAACCAGTAAATCATTGGACAAACTCAGGGTGTCCGATCACGTAGAAATGTACGTGAATCACGTAATTTGAACAAAAATCACGTACTACTTTCTCACCCAAAACGTCGAAGAACGTACACAAAATGCCCCCCCCCCATCATCTATGGACATGTATAAGAATAAGATGAAAATTCTCCCCGTTGTTTACGAAAGAAAAAACAAGTTTGATAGCCGAGTAATAAAACCGAAACTGCTAAATTCGGTCATTCTGATCCCTCTAATTTTTCCGCTATTTGTAGCTGGCCAAGACGCTGCGTTTTTGTGATTTACTCAACCAAAACGCTGTATCATTGCGAGCGTTTGCATGATCATGTCATCTACTGAACAGACTGGATTTTTTTTAATTTGATCGGTCTTTAATTTCAAATACACATAATCAGAAAGTCAACATTAGGGGGAAACGACAAAGAAAACACCCAGTCTGGACCATCATCCACTGTTGAATTTAAAATTAAAATTCATAGCTCTGCCAGTTCGACTGGCTTCGTTCGGACAGAGAAAACTTTTATGCAGATATCTATTAGAGGCTAAGCTGAAAACGAAACTGCTTCATGGTTGGCGTCTGAAAACCTTCCAATCCTCAAGTTTCAAATTTGATTGATTTGTAATTAAAAGAAAAGATGCTGAACAAAATGCCTCAACCCTTTCCTTAACAAGACCGTGATTGAAATGGAAGAACTGTTTAGATGTAGTGTTAATTTTCTTGTACCCCCAAATTATTTTTTGTACCCCCAACTTTTACCACCAAGAGGTACAAAAACCCCCAGTCAAAATTTTCAGTGGACACACTGAAACTAAAACTACCCAACAGTTAAAAATTTTACTCAGGTATTTGTAGGGTCAGCATTTTTGTCCACTAAAATTAAAGCAGGACCAGTGGATTGCAATTTTTACAGGTCCTCCTCCAGACTAACAGGCCCTACATTCAGACTCAGTGAATTGTAGGAGAAATAAAGAATAAATTGTATATTCATTGTTACAACACTCCGATAGTTTCTATATAAGAGTCTGGTAAAGGGTTCTGAAATAGCTGAAATAGCTAGTCATAATTATCTCTGGCTGTCCTGTTGAGTTTATGCCTTTTCAAATTCAATATTTTGTTAAAAGTACAAGTAATTTTTGTTTATATATATGTAATTGTTACAAAGAAAACAAGAGTTGTCCGCGGACAACGTAGCTTGCCTATACGGGAGCGTGTCACAAAAACAGCAAATTTTTTAAAAGTAGGTCAAACTCCAAGGTCAAGGTCACAAGGTCAAGGATAATGGTCCCAAATGAAAGGTCTTGTCGAGATGTATCTCTGTATGAAATATCAAGGCTGAATGTCTAATAGTGCCTGAGATATAGGCCAGGTTAAAGTTTTTCGAAAGTAGGTCAAACTCCAAGGTCAAGGTCACTAGGTCAAAGGTCATGGTACCAAATGAAAGGTCTTGTCGAGATGTATCTATGTATGAAATATCAAGGCTGTATCTCTAATAGTGCCTGAGATATAGCCCAGGTTAAAGTTTTTCAAAAGTAGGTCAAACTCCCAAGGTCAAGGTCACTAGGTCAAAAGTCATGGTCCCAAATGAAAGGTCTTGTCGAGATGTATCTATGTATGAAATATCAATGCTGTATCTCTAATAGTGCCTGAGATATAGAACAGGTTAAAGTTTTTCAAGTGAAGACACGATGGGACGCCGACACTAGGGCTGTGACATTAGCTCCCCGGATATAAAGTCCCCGCTCGCTAAAAAGGTTGTTAGTAGGTGCCATGTCAGGTTTTGAAAACAGATGAAGAAAGTTGCTAACGTCTGAATATGCAAAACAATTTGGTCAAAGAAATTTTGAAATTGCTATCAAAACTGTGTATAACTACACTAGTATAGAATCTAGTTGCTACCCCATTTTGATTGCATACATTTCCCAAACAAGGCTTAGTTTTGATGTCATTTGTAAGTAGTTATCAATCATTGATAACAAAGAGAAATAAAGAAAATTATGATCTACTTGAATTTCTTCCCTTCCCCTCGATTTCATGACAATGGGATGTGCATGTTCTAAGTTTGATTACATTATGTCCATTTTGGGAAAGGGTAAAAGATCAAGCCCTTCAACAGAGGATACATGATCAGGTGTTTGGTAATTGCCCATATCCAAGATTTTAGATTTAATGATTCCAGCTTTCAAATTGATCTAAATCTAGTAACGAAAAATTGAGGTTTGGCGAATGAGAATCATATATATAAAGAAATAATAAAGTATCATTGTATGTTGCCAACAAAAAGGTAATCTGTTCCACATATAAATTAATATGCTATCGGTGTAATAATGACAGTAAAATGCAAACTCAAAATACCTTGTTTTTAGACTTACCTCAACAGAATATATTCCTATTAAATTAAATTAAAGGTTAACTTTATATGAAGATTTGTGCACAATCACTGCTAGACTTTAGTATTTGAATGTGTGCAAGGAAAAAAAGGGTTTCTCTTTGATCTTGGGGAAATCTAAACTCACTCTGTGTGATGTAAGCAGTGATGTCACACTGTATGCATTTTTGTTTGGTTATTAAACAGCTGATTGAGCCCAGTTACAGAGTTATAAATAGAAGTTCCATTAACCTTTACCCAATAGAACAAAGTTTGCATTTGTAAATTTGGATTTCTTTTTCTATCCCCATGTTCACAATGGAAGAAAAAACACGAAATTAAATGCATAAGATTCTCTATTCGTATGAATTCAGTAAATAAGATCTTGGCCATAATTCATTGTTTAATTTAATATTGTTAGAATTATCCTTGACTGAATGACTAAGAAAGGGTTAAGGAAATTGTAACAAAGTGAGTGGATGTTTTCAGTGGAAAAAAATAGTGGACTACAAACTTGTGCAATTTCTATAATTTAAAAGTAATAATCGGATTAGAATTCCTAAGGTAGGTGAATGATAGACTGATGAATTTCTAGTCAATTAATTTTTTAATCTAGATTCTTGTTCACAAAAAAAACCCACAACAGTTTACTGCTTTCTTTGTCCTGTCAATAATTTTCCATTCAAGATGTGCCTGAAGGATGCAGTACTCGGTGGTTTTGTGATGTACATAAGTGTTACGTATGTAACACAAATCTACGATTTGTTGTTTTCTGTTGTGTAATCACAGACAATCTTCAAATAGTTTTGTTTAAAATAGGAATTTTGGGTTGGTCGCCGACTTTTTCCTATGAGCCAAAAGAAAGTTATGATGCAGATTTTGAAACTGATTTTGATGCCTTTCGACAAAATCTAAGGGGCGCTGTCTCTGAAATTTACAGGCCCGGCGGACCGGTACCAAAGGATGTTTTGCCAGTCCTCCTTAAAAATTACAGGCCTCGGGCCGACGGACTGGCGTTAATGTCAAACCCTGACATGTAAAGTGAAATATACAGTCAGGATTCAAACAGTCACAGTTTATTGTGTGAATTATTTTGCCAATGTTGACCATTTCCCAAACAGCTGAACTTTTGACTGTTTTAATTTGAAAGCTGCTGCAGACGACATAATATATATTGCAATGACATGATTTGTGTACGAAATATCAATGAAAATATTGAGGCAAGAGGAGAAAAAAAATTCCAAAGGGGGGGGGGGGGGGGGGGATGTCCCCACTCTCATACCCTCTTTAGTTTTGGATGTGCTAGATTGTTTTATGAATAAAATTGGAAAGACTTAAAATTTCAGTTGGGTCAATCAATATTAATGCATTCTGATTTCTCGAGAAAAAAAAATATGATAAATCAAAACAATCTTGAGCACAAGCCTTCACGACTTAAATTGCTAACAACCATCCATACAGACAATGAGATAGCGCTCAGAAAATTGATATTATTTTTTTATTCCACAAATGGCATTATAGTAACCAGAATTTTCATTTACAGGGGGAATATACGTCAAAAACTTGATTAAAAGATCGCATTTAAAAGATCGCGAAAACTAATGACAATTGCTCTAATGTCGGTAAAAACTACAAACAAACACACCTATTGTGCATAAATAGCAGTTAAAAGTTATCGTTGTTTAAACAATGTATAAAATAGTGTGAAATATGGTCGTATTCGACAAATTTTCTTGTCAAATATAATCAAACTAACTTACTCGACTCGACGGGAAAATGGAGTGGTTCCACGCGCGCAAGAGACGTCACGCAATAAAGCCGGGAACAAAAAATACGAACGGTAACTCATTTCCGGTGCTTGGCGGATATTCACCGATGGTATCCGAATGCATTTTTCGGCGCGAAATCTAAATTTAGAATTTTCTGATTAGTGGAAGAGTCCGAGATACGGACGAATTGTTGGACAAAAAAAAGTCTAATGTTTTGTTGGGTATTTCGTTTGAAGTAACCAACAACAGTCTCATATACGTAATAAAATTACTCCTGTTATTGGGTATACCCAACAAGGGAAAAGTAACCAATAAGTGTCCTTTGAACATAAAAAATAGCCAATAATGGTCACTGGTAAACACGGACAGACGGACGGACGGACAGACGGACGGACAAGTCAAATTTATGATGCCTCCCTATCGGGGGGGGGGGGGGGGGGGGGGGCATAAAAAATAGCCAACTTGAAACTCAATGATTGTGGTTTAAAGTGCATAGTCAGTGAAATACGGTTCAGTATGTATAAATACTGACTTAACCCTTTCCCAAATGGCAAAATTTGAAGGTGAGCCACTTCAAAAACTGCCGCAAATTACATGATGGAAGTTATTTTAAAGATAGAATTTGTGTAAAATATGGCATAGAAAATATTGAGACAAAAGGAGAAACCAGGGCTCCAGATAATTTTTTGAGGCAAGGGGTATTTACCCCTCAGAATTTTTTCCAATGCGTATTTCCAGATAATTTTTTGAGGCAGGGCGTATTTACTTCTTGTTCGAGAAAGGACTAAAATAAACAGGAACACCCGACCGGAATGACCCACTTTCATTTTCGGGTTCGAGGCCATCTAACCGCGGTATGTTTCTGACCATCGAGGTTTTTTCTGAACAAGATTACCATCGTGTGCTATCTTTGCCTGTAGGGCCACTTCAGAACAAATATCGGCAAAAATCGCCTAAAGTTACGATCTGCTCAGCAGTGGATTTACTCGTTTGCCGGTTTGAAAAGAAAACAAACACCTTCGAGTTGTCATTTACGATTTACGGATTGACGCAATGGTCTGTTAAATCGGGTAACGATTTGCTTTCACGGAGATTAGCGATTGATTGAAATTCAAACAAATACAACACTGGGCATCATCCGGTAGATCTTCGGAATAGCCGATTGTCGCTTGGCTGGTCACAGTGGTGACTAAATTGGTATTCCCCAATTATTCAAGACTGTGATTGGCTGATTAAAGTCGTAATAGATATCGGATAGCTGACTGCCGTAACCTAATTTTTACAGACAAAAAGTTTGTGTTAATTGTTGGAATTTCCTAGTGTATGTTTTTTTCGACATTTTCCGATCTTGATACGCTAACTGGCAATTATCACATGCGTTTTCATTATTTTGAATGCGTATTCGTACGCATTTTTCTGAAAGTTAATGCGTATTCAGACCAAATTAATGCGTATTTTACGCAAATACGCATCCTATCTGGAGCTCTGAGAAACTGCTGGTTATCAGCAGTTTCTTCTTTTGTCACAATGTTTTCCCAAGCCTTTTCTATTAAGGATGTCAAAACCAGGTCTTGTTTGGGAAAGGGTTAAGTTAGTTGCCCTAATGAGATTCACACTTCATACAGATTTTTCAGGCAACATTGTAAACCTTTTGTGATATTTTCGACTTTTTCTAATTCATAACATGTTCTATAGATCGGATATGATGTGAATATTTAAGATGTGGAACAAAAAAATCTTTTATTGGGTGACTCTCATAATTATAAATGGACAACCATAAATTAAGACTACAGGTCAAGTTTTGTGAATCAGACAAAATTCCTACTAGTCAGAATGATCAAATGACCAGACTTGATAATTATTAAGGAAGAAAATTGTAAATTATAAACAGCCCTACAGACAGTCATTTACATTTTGTATGTGTGAGAATGGATTGTCCACATGTGGACTAATATGACTGCACTTTTATCACATCTTCTTTTACCTCCATGTTTTCCCAATCCTTTTATACATGATGTCATCACAAGTCTTTGGTTTTGAAAAAGGATAAATTTCTCCCGATTAAAGTGATCAAATGATCATGCATGATGAATTGTTAATGACCTAGCAGACAATCATTTAGTTTTACACAAATGAAATGACATGACATATTGTATGCATGTTCTGAATTGATTTATCCCAAACAATGAAAAAAAAAAGACTATTACAACTGGAAAGCTGCTGAATGCAACAAAATTGATAGTAATAAAGAAGGAATTGTGCTAATATGGGACAGAAAATATTGAGACAAACAAGAAAATGTTTATTGTCACACATCAAACCCATGTCTTGTTTGGGAAAGAGTAATTCCTTCCCCAAAAAAGCCTATTTTCACATCCTTATTAGAACGAAAAGGAGTAAGTGCTGATAAACCGCATTGTCCTGTTTTGTCTCAATATTTTCTAATGCCATATTGATCATTTATTAATCTTTTGCCTCCTAGATACATTTATAAGCAATGCAATAGGACAATTTCTAGACGATCCGAATTCAAAGCATTTGCAGACATGAATACAGCCATTGATGAAATTAGAGCAAAAATATACTGATAAAGGGTTTATTGTTTGGATAAGGATTGAATTGCCAGGTAAAGTTCCAAAACATTTAATGAAATTTACTAGAAATTCAATCAGCCAGTTACATCTTGTTTGTAAGAAAGCTTTTAGCTCCTTTAACACTTTCCCAAACAAGACCTGGTTCTGACGTCCCAAATAGAATAGGCTTGGGAAAACATTGAGACAAAAGAAGAAAATGCTGATGATCAGCATTTTCTCCTTTTGCCTCAATATTTTCCTGGTTATTTTCTACACAAATCTTATCTTCTCCAATGCCCAAATTGTGGCCTTGAGGAGCTTCCAAACCAAAACGGTCCAAATTTTTGGCATTTGGGAAAGGGTTAAGGTATGCTGAGTAAACTTTTTACCTGGTGGCTTTTGCATTGCAGAGACTAGCTCTTTGAGTATTTATCCTCTTCCCAAACTAGACTTGGTTTTGAAAACGTTTCGGAAACATTGAAGAAAAAGAAGTAAATGCTGACAATTACAGCCAGTTACATCTTGTTTGTAAGAAACCTTTTAGCTCCTTAGGTATGCTGAGTAAACTTTTTACCTGGTTGCTTTTGCATTGATGAGAGGCTCTTTGAGCATATATTAACCTTTTCTCAAACACAACCTGGTTTTGAACTTCATATTAAAAAATCTTTTGAAAACATGGAAGCAAAAGAAGAAACCTTTAGCTCTTCTAAGGCATGCTGAGTAAACTTTTTACCTGGTACTTTTACATTGATGAGATGCTCTTTGAGTATTTAACCTTTTCCAGAACAAGACCTAGGTTTAAACTCCATATAAAAATCATTTGAAAACTTTGAAGCAAAAGAAAAAACCTTTTAGCTCCTTTATAGTATGCTGAGTAAACTTTTTACCTGGTGGCTTTTGCATTGATGAGAGGCGATAGGCGATTAGAAAATATTAACCCTTTCCCAAACAAGACCGGGTTTTGATGTCCCTAATAGAAATGGCTTGGGAAAACATTGAGGCAAAATAAGAAAATGCTAATAATCAGCTCGTATCTCATACAATGATATGCAATAGGACCTGATTTTGATATGCCTAATAGAGAAAGCTTTGGAATTAAGCATCAAAGCAAATGAAAGCCTTTCCACTCAACTAGGGATAGAACTTTGGTTTAAGGTTTACAGACCCTGAAAAAATCACCACTTTCTAGCCATACGAAATGCACCAAATTGTACACACTTGTAAATACACTTCACATAAGTTGATTCACTTTGCCGGATTTCAAGATTATGCTTCAAGAAGACAATGATTAACAAATATTATTTTACTCTATATTCATATGCAAGGGAGGTAATTTTGAACATTTTTATGCTCCCCGAAAAAATTTCGGGGGAGCATATAGTCGCCACGCTGTCCGTCCGTCCGTGTGTCCGTGTGTCCGTCCGTCCGTCCACAGCCATATCTCAGCAACCCTTGGACCAAATTCAATGAAACTTCACATGTGAACTCCCTGGGTCAATACCTAGAGACCTTTTTCTCCGTTTGTGAATTTAAGGCTGCATCATGGAAAAAGGGGCCTTTGTGTAAAAATTAGTTTTTCTCTTATTTCTCTTCATCTAATGGGCAGAATTTAATGAAATTTTGTGCTCATGTAATAAATAGGATGTTCTAGACCATATTCTATAAATAATGTGTGTACAAAAAAGCTGTCATGGGAAAAGGGGTCTTAATGTATGATAGTTTTTATTTTGTGACAAACACTTATTCGGGGAGCATAATCCGTCTGTGACGGCTCTTGTTGTCAAATATTTCCATAAGTATGCATTAAATCAAAATTCTAAATTGCAAAATGCTTATGTTTGTATTTGGAATGGAAATGTAACACAGTTTAAGAATTATTTGCACTTTTCAAATTTTGCCTCTGCATGGCTCTTTGGTGCTTTTGAGGGTTTGGATACCTTAATTAAGGTATTGTCTCATCTGAAAGACTGGAGTGACGTGGGATCAAAGCAGCCACCCCTGTGTGACAAGTCCAGCCCGTTACCCTTTCACTTAATCTGCCCCTATTTTGAATATTGAAATCTTGTGAGTTAAAACCAGGTACAATTATTGTTCGGACGGGAATTTATTCTGGACTTTTTCTTGTCAATATAATTCCCTGTCAAAAACATTTTGAAGACCAAGCTAAGGGTAGCCCATGAATTTAATTTCTGAGATGAAATCTTGGCAGACATATATCAATCATTTAGGGCAGAAAGTTTACCCATTTAGCTTCCATACTTACTATTTTCAGACAGCTTTCTAAACAGAAATTGCAGAAAATTTCCAGGCAAGTCTCCCCCATGTAGTTAATTCTTTCCCAAACAACATAACGTTTGGGTAATCCAATTTTAAAGAAGCTGCAGAAGACAAAATATATGTTGATAAAGAAAGGATTTGGGTGTAATATATCAAAGAATAATATTTAGGCAAAAGAAGAAAATGCTGATGATCAGCATTTTCTTCTTTTGCCTCAATGTTTTCCCAATCATTTTCTATTAGGGACGTCAAAATCAGATTTTGATAGGGGAAGGACTGAACAGAAATTTCAGAAAATTTCCGAGTACAAATCTCCCCATGTTCTTAAAATTTCATCTTGAGTAATTATGCTCCCCGAAGGGAGAGCATATAGTCGCCGCTTTGTCTGTCTGTCCGTCCGTCCTGTCTGTCCGTCCGTCCGAAGCGATTTCTCCATAACCCTTGGGCCAAATCAAATGAAACTTACCATGTGAACTCCCTATATATGACATAATGCAGATGTACTTTTCCCGGTTTTTGGATTTGAGGCATCGTCATGGGAAAAGGGGACTTAAGGTAAAATACAGTTTTTCTCTAATTTCTCCTAGTCTAATGGTCAGAATTTGATGAAATTTCATATTTGAGTAGCAAATCAGATGCCCTTGACAATAAAGTGCTCTCAATGGCATACATTTATTGTGACAATGCCTTATTCGGGGAGCATTGTCCCTCTCTGACGGCCCTTGTTCAACCTATTTCCATTCAATGACCCTTTTTGACTACCCACAAGATGAAGGCTTTGAAAAACATTCGGGAAAATGAATATGCTCCTTTATCATAACACTTCGATAGTGACCAAGTTACAGTTCCGTGGCATTAATTATAGATATGAGTTTCTGACAAAATCATGTCTTGTTTGGGAAATATTTAAACATGTTGAATCTTTGTGTCATACTGTAGAATGAAGTGCTGAAAGCAGGAAAACAAGTTTGTAATAATTGCTGACTGCAGCACAAGAGTTGAGCGCCAATTGTAATAAATATGATCATTAATCATAAAACTTTGATAGGGATCCAGTTCCCTGGCATTTTAAATCATAGAAATGAGTTCCTGACACAATCATGTCTTGTGTTGGAAATATTTTAACATGTTGAATCTTTGTTTCTTACTGTAGAATGAAGTGTTGAATGCAGAAAAAAACAAGATTGTATTAATTGCTGACTGCAGCACAAGAGTTGAGTGCCAATTGTAATAAATATGCTCATTAATCATAAAACTTTGATAGTGACCCAGTTCCTTGGCATTAATCATAGATATGAGTTCCTGACAAAATCATGTCTTGCATTGGAAAAGGTTTTAACATATTGAATTTCTGTGTCTTAATTACTGCAGAATGCATCATGAAGTGCTGAAAGCAGGAAAACAAGTTTGTAATAATTGCTGACTGCAGTACAAGAGTTGAGTGCCAATTGTAATAAATATGCTCATTAATCATAAAACTTTGATAGTGACCCAGTTACAGTTCCCTGGCATTAATTACAAATAGGAATTTCTGTAAACAGGCTTCAATCTCTTCCATTGATCCTATAAGTCTAAATTCCTGCATCAGTTATCAACACAGGGGTTTTCCTATGCTTTCCGTGCCTCCTGAAAACGGAGGCATTCCCAAAGCAAAAGACTGTGTTCCCAAAGCAAATTTTCTTCCATTTTTCCCATCTACTTAAAATGCCTAATTTATTTTAACAAAATGAGTGTTTCGCTTACTTTTTATACGCCGCCGGAAGCGGACGTATATTGGCGTCATCTTCTCCGTCTGTCTGTCCGTCCGTCCATCCGTCCATCCATCCGTACGTCCGTCCACTTTTCTTGTCAACGCAACTCCTCCTAAGTTTCTGGCTGGATCTTCTTGAAACTTGGTCAATATTATCACCTCAATTGGTAGATGTGCATGAAGGAAGGATTTTATGGTTCATTGATTTTTGCCTGAGTTATGCCCCCTTAAAACTTAGTCTCTGGGGCGGCGTATATTGTGACCATGGCACTCTTGTTTGCGTTTTAAAAAACTTCCCAATTAGGCCAGACTCCTTTTCCAAAAATGGCTAGGAAAACCCCTGCAACAAGAAACTGGCTACTTTTCAACAAATACCTAGTATCTACAGCTTGTTTAAAGCTCTAGATACAAGGTTTTGGTCGAAAAGTAACTGACTGTTTTTCAGCCAGTTAAGGTCATCCTCCTCTGCAATGCCTTTAAAATTCATTTGTGTAAGACTGGGTTTCCTAAATAACAAAGTTACAGAGGGAAGGGGGGTCAACAGGTCAAAGAGAGGGGGGGTCCAATTTGGAAGTTGCTGCTGACTTCAAAGTGGATGTTGATGAATATAATGTATGTACACAATAGAATAGAAATTAATTTGGTTAATTGAGGAAATGCTGGTTGTTTGCAATTTTGGGGTCATATGCAGAACAAGATTTAGTTTGGAAATCCCCCTGCGAAAAGTTCATTTATGTTCAAGAACTGTTCTAGAACATTTTAGAACATTAAATGGCTCTTCTAGAACAGTTCTAGAAGTGCCATTAATTTTAATGTTCTAGAACAGTTCTTGAACTCACATGAACATTTCGCAGGGGTTAAGTTAAGCAAGTGGTATGTGTAGAATCCTTGTTAAAAGACTTTTCTTGTGGAAGGAAAAATGTTATTCTTTTCCCAAAAATATTCTGTTTGGACTTTGAAACATCAGACATTGTTTTGTAAAGGGTTTTGTAAAATATCCTAGAGGATGATTTGTGCTGATACTTTCTGATTGGAGGGGATCTCCAAAAACTAATAAAACTCTCTAAGGAATTTCGTCTCAAAGATAGTATGTTTTATATGCTAATTTTGTCAGATCGAACAATGACTACTCTTACTGGTTGTGAATCTATAGTGTATTGGGATATCTCCGTTTATCATTATTTTCAACAAAAATCTCATAAATGCAGCTTTAAACAAGCTACAGTTATGAGGCTTTTGTTGAAAAGCATGGCTATGTAGCTTAAGCAAAAAGTTGTGAGGATCATTTATTCAAAACATTACCAAAATTCATGCCTCATGAAAATGCTTCCAAAGATAGTATTTGAATTTTAACCCCATCTGCAAAGTTGAGGTATTTGATATGTTTCATCATGTTTGGTTGTCAATTGATCTGTATTGCAAGATAATTCTCAAATATTTGTTGCCAATTCTTGAATGAATTGATCTCTCTTTGAAAATGCCTATCAAATAGGAAAGGAAAATGTTATATAATAAAGCAAGATGCCTGTAAATCGTAAGCTATTATCAATTCTGGAAGGAAATCTCCAGTGAATTATCATTGGCACCATATAGCAAGGATCATGTAATAGGTCATCAACAATATATCATATTTGCTATGTAGTCTGTGATAATCGGTAATCCGTGTGCATTTGAGTATTAAGAATGCCAACATCGCTAATCAGGGAAACAATTCCCCGGTAATGATGAAACTGCTTGTTGGCATATCTGTAGACGCGTCGTATTCCTGTGACGCCACGTCAAAAACAACGGTTATAGATAACAAAATTGAGATAAACAGTCGATTACAGGGATATTGTACAGAAAAAGTACAACAAAATAACTCAAATCCTTTGATATAATAGTTTTAGAGAAAAGGCATCATTTTATAAACATGTTAAATGCGTTTTGGTATTCAGACGTCACTTTGACGTCAAATTACAAACATACATGTTTACTGCTTATATGAATAGTTTTAGCAATTTTCTGTTCATGATCACACACACTAAAGGTAAAATCATGAAAATACTATACCAAGAGTCACAACTTATGATTACGTCAAAAGATAAATAACGTCGATGATAGGTCAATTATATCTAATACATATATTCACTGCATTACGTTTGCATTTAGCAAAAAACCACTTAAACTTTAACCTTTAAATGTTCCATTTTAAATGTGATTTACCTTCGATATTTTTGCTCTGACGCCTTAACGTCAACAACGTCATTGTAACGTCATTGCTAATAATCATGAAATTTACATCAAAACATCCGGGTGATAAATATTTGTGAAACCAGTACATGAACATTAAAAAATTTAAACGTATACGGTTTGTTATTCACTTTTAAAGTTTGATTTAGGTATTTACCGTAATGTGGAATATGTATTCCACTTAACTCTGTTTCATCTCATTCATTTGATTTTCCTTTATAAGTTTAAAGTTGTGTGGGAAAATGTAATATACTTTATTTCAAAAGCCTTTTCTCTACTTGTTAGGGCTTTAAAAAAGAAATAATTATCATAAAAATATATACTAGTCTTGTAGATTTCGATTATGTCAAGGTTGGCCTTTCATTTTTCTGGCGTAAATGAATTGTGGCGTACAACTATGAATGAAAATAGAAGACACAATTACCCATCGAGTAAGAAGAGATTAGATAATGATTCTTAGAAGAAATTAAAGTATGATGAAATATACGGTGTAGAAAATCGAAAAAATAGATCTCTACTTTAAAAGGTACACTATACTGAAGTATGGTAGAAGACTGGAAATATTTATTAATCTGTAAATTGTTCTGGATTCAAACAAACATCTTTGTCCGCTCCTTTTTATCACAATGCAGTGTAGACCAGCCTGTTTGACATAAATGTACGCCTTGATGTACGACACATTATCTTGATGCAACCACACATTACAAGTTCCCAGAGTGTATATCGGTCAAATGTGTAAGGAACCTCTTTGTAACCTTCAATTTTCGATTGTGTTACAGATACAGAGTGCTAAGGTTGATATTGCCTTTTTTCTGAGATTGGCCGCGAGTAGTATTTCATGGCGTTTCTTTGCTCGTTCTTACCATGCGCGGATACAGAGGGTTGGTCAGGGGGTCATGACCCCCCTGGAATTTGGAGAAAAAGGGGTAATCAAAAAGATTACTGGTTATGTCCCAAAATTGCTGCGTCAGTTGTCCCTGTGTGCCTCGACAAACTGTTGTTGTATTTAGTCCTTCGTGGAATGACATGTATCTGCACGCGCAGATCCAGAGGGACCCCCTGATAAATATGCTCATTAATCATAAAACTTTGATAGTGACCCAGTTCCTTGGCATTAATCATAGATATGAGTTCCTGACAAAATCATGTCTTGCATTGGAAAAGGTTTTAACATATTGAATTTCTGTGTCTTAATTACTGCAGAATGCATCATGAAGTGCTGAAAGCAGGAAAACAAGTTTGTAATAATTGCTGACTGCAGTACAAGAGTTGAGTGCCAATTGTAATAAATATGCTCATTAATCATAAAACTTTGATAGTGACCCAGTTACAGTTCCCTGGCATTAATTACAAATAGGAATTTCTGTAAACAGGCTTCAATCTCTTCCATTGATCCTATAAGTCTAAATTCCTGCATCAGTTATCAACACAGGGGTTTTCCTATGCTTTCCGTGCCTCCTGAAAACGGAGGCATTCCCAAAGCAAAAGACTGTGTTCCCAAAGCAAATTTTCTTCCATTTTTCCCATCTACTTAAAATGCCTAATTTATTTTAACAAAATGAGTGTTTCGCTTACTTTTTATACGCCGCCGGAGGCGGACGTATATTGGCGTCATCTTCTCCGTCTGTCTGTCCGTCCGTCCATCCGTCCGTCCATCCGTACGTCCGTCCACTTTTCTTGTCAACGCAACTCCTCCTAAGTTTCTGGCTGGATCTTCTTGAAACTTGGTCAATATTATCACCTCAATTGGTAGATGTGCATGAAGGAAGGATTTTATGGTTCATTGATTTTTGCCTGAGTTATGCCCCCTTAAAACTTAGTCTCTTGGGCGGCGTATATTGTGACCATGGCACTCTTGTTTGCGTTTTAAAAAACTTCCCAATTAGGCCAGACTCCTTTTCCAAAAATGGCTAGGAAAACCCCTGCAACAAGAAACTGGCTACTTTTCAACAAATACCTAGTATCTACAGCTTGTTTAAAGCTCTAGATACAAGGTTTTGGTCGAAAAGTAACTGACTGTTTTTCAGCCAGTTAAGGTCATCCTCCTCTGCAATGCCTTTAAAATTCATTTGTGTAAGACTGGGTTTCCTAAATAACAAAGTTACAGAGGGAAGGGGGGTCAACAGGTCAAAGAGAGGGGGGGTCCAATTTGGAAGTTGCTGCTGACTTCAAAGTGGATGTTGATGAATATAATGTATGTACACAATAGAATAGAAATTAATTTGGTTAATTGAGGAAATGCTGGTTGTTTGCAATTTTGGGGTCATATGCAGAACAAGATTTAGTTTGGAAATCCCCCTGCGAAAAGTTCATTTATGTTCAAGAACTGTTCTAGAACATTTTAGAACATTAAATGGCTCTTCTAGAACAGTTCTAGAAGTGCCATTAATTTTAATGTTCTAGAACAGTTCTTGAACTCACATGAACGTTTCGCAGGGGTTAAGTTAAGCAAGTGGTATGTGTAGAATCCTTGTTAAAAGACTTTTCTTGTGGAAGGAAAAATGTTATTCTTTTCCCAAAAATATTCTGTTTGGACTTTGAAACATCAGACATTGTTTTGTAAAGGGTTTTGTAAAATATCCTAGAGGATGATTTGTGCTGATACTTTCTGATTGGAGGGGATCTCCAAAAACTAATAAAACTCTCTAAGGAATTTCGTCTCAAAGATAGTATGTTTTATATGCTAATTTTGTCAGATCGAACAATGACGACTCTTACTGGTTGTGAATCTATAGTGTATTGGGATATCTCCGTTTATCATTGTTTTCAACAAAAATCTCATAAATGCAGCTTTAAACAAGCTACAGTTATGAGGCTTTTGTTGAAAAGCATGGCTATGTAGCTTAAGCAAAAAGTTGTGAGGATCATTTATTCAAAACATTACCAAAATTCATGCCTCATGAAAATGCTTCCAAAGATAGTATTTGAATTTTAACCCCATCTGCAAAGTTGAGGTATTTGATATGTTTCATCATGTTTGGTTGTCAATTGATCTGTATTGCAAGATAATTCTCAAATATTTGTTGCCAATTCTTGAATGAATTGATCTCTCTTTGAAAATGCCTATCAAATAGGAAAGGAAAATGTTATATAATAAAGCAAGATGCCTGTAAATCGTAAGCTATTATCAATTCTGGAAGGAAATCTCCAGTGAATTATCATTGGCACCATATAGCAAGGATTATGTAATAGGTCATCAACAATATATCATATCTGCTATGTAGTCTGTGATAATCGGTAATCCGTGTGCATTTGAGTATTAAGAATGCCAACATCGCTAATCAGGGAAACAATTCCCCGGTAATGATGAAACTGCTTGTTGGCATATCTGTAGACGCGTCGTATTCCTGTGACGCCACGTCAAAAACAACGGTTATAGATAACAAAATTGAGATAAACAGTCGATTACAGGGATATTGTACAGAAAAAGTACAACAAAATAACTCAAATCCTTTGATATAATAGTTTTAGAGAAAAGGCATCATTTTATAAACATGTTAAATGCGTTTTGGTATTCAGACGTCACTTTGACGTCAAATTACAAACATACATGTTTACTGCTTATATGAATAGTTTTAGCAATTTTCTGTTCATGATCACACACACTAAAGGTAAAATCATGAAAATACTATACCAAGAGTCACAACTTATGATTACGTCAAAAGATAAATAACGTCGATGATAGGTCAATTATATCTAATACATATATTCACTGCATTACGTTTGCATTTAGCAAAAAACCACTTAAACTTTAACCTTTAAATGTTCCATTTTAAATGTGATTTACCTTCGATATTTTTGCTCTGACGCCTTAACGTCAACAACGTCATTGTAACGTCATTGCTAATAATCATGAAATTTACATCAAAACATCCGGGTGATAAATATTTGTGAAACCAGTACATGAACATTAAAAAATTTAAACGTATACGGTTTGTTATTCACTTTTAAAGTTTGATTTAGGTATTTACCGTAATGTGGAATATGTATTCCACTTAACTCTGTTTCATCTCATTCATTTGATTTTCCTTTATAAGTTTAAATTTGTGTGGGAAAATGTAATATACTTTATTTCAAAAGCCTTTTCTCTACTTGTTAGGGCTTTAAAAAAGAAATAATTATCATAAAAATATATACTAGTCTTGTAGATTTCGATTATGTCAAGGTTGGCCTTTCATTTTTCTGGCGTAAATGAATTGTGGCGTACAACTATGAATGAAAATAGAAGACACAATTACCCATCGAGTAAGAAGAGATTAGATAACGATTCTTAGAAGAAATTAAAGTATGATAAAATATACGGTGTAGAAAATCGAAAAAATAGATCTCTACTTTAAAAGGTACACTATACTGAAGTATGGTAGAAGACTGGAAATATTTATTAATCTGTAAATTGTTCTGGATTCAAACAAGCATCTTTGTCCGCTCCTTTTTATCACAATGCAGTGTAGACCAGCCTGTTTGACATAAATGTACGCCTTGATGTACGACACATTATCTTGATGCAACCACACATTACAAGTTCCCAGAGTGTATATCGGTCAAATGTGTAAGGAACCTCTTTGTAACCTTCAATTTTCGATTGTGTTACAGATACAGAGTGCTAAGGTTGATATTGCCTTTTCTCTGAGATTGGCCGCGAGTAGTATTTCATGGCGTTTCTTTGCTCGTTCTTACCATGCGCGGATACAGAGGGTTGGTCAGGGGGTCATGACCCCCCTGGAATTTGGAGAAAAAGGGGTAATCAAAAAGATTACTGGTTATGTCCCAAAATTGCTGCGTCAGTTGTCCCTGTGTGCCTCGACAAACTGTTGTTGTATTTAGTCCTTCGTGGAATGACATGTATCTGCACGCGCAGATCCAGAGGGACCCCCTGACATCCCCCCCCCCCCCCCCCCCCCCGGAATTTGGCAAAAAAGGGGGTGAAGATTGGATGAACCCCCCCCCCCCCCCCGGAATTTGGCAAAAAAGGGGGTGAAGATTGGATGACCCCCCCCCCCCCCACCCCCCCTGGGAAAAATACCTGGATCCGCGCTTGCTTGCACAGTCTTTTTTGTAGCACCACTGTATTACTGTTTGTGTCAAGAAGCTTGGTTCTTTTGACATAAATAGCTGTCATCAAACATGCTGAAACGTTGAGCAATTTCATGTTTTGTCCCCATACTGGGACATGGTATCAATACCCTAAAGTAAAATTTCACAAAAATCTTTTGTTGCTTCACTGACTAGAATTCCATCTAGAACTTGACATGATACAATTGCTTCATTGGGTAAATATCTTTGGCTTCTTTGACAGATACTCTTCTTGTCATTATACCCCCCACCTACGAAGTAGAGGGGGGTATATTGGTTTCACCATGTCTGTCTGTCTGTCCGTCCGTCCGTCCGTCCGTCCGTCCGTCCGTCCGTCCGTCCATCCGTCCGTCCGTCCGTCCGTAGACTTTTTCGTTTCCGTGCTCTAACTCATGAACCGGTTGACCTAGGATCATGAAACTTTACACAGTTGTTGCCCATGACCCAAGGAGGTGCCCTATTGTTTTTGTGTCATGAAGGTCAAAGGTAAAGGTCACAATCGGACTTTGTTTAAAATCCGTTTCCGTGCTCTAACTAATGAACCGGTTGACCTAGGATCATGAAACTTTACACAGTTGTTGCCCATGACCCAAGGAGGTGCCCTATTGTTTTTGGGTCATGAAGGTCAAAGGTCAAGGTCACAATCAGACTTTGTTTAAAATCCGTTTCCGTGCTCTAAGTCATGAACCGGTTGACCTAGGATTATGAAACTTTACACAGCAGTTGCCCATGACCCAAGGAGGTGCCCTATTGTTTTTGGGTCACGAAGGTCAAAGGTCAAGGTCACAATCGGACTTTGTTTAAAATCCGTTTCCGTGCTCTAAGTCATGAACCGGTTGACCTAGAATCATGAAACTTTACACAGTTGTTGCCCATGACCCAAGGAGGTGCCCTATTGTTTTTGGGTCACAAAGGTCAAAGGTCAAGGTCACAATCGGACTTTGTTTAAAATCCGTTTCCGTGCTTTAAGTCATGAACCGGTTGACCTAGGATCATGAAACTTTACACAATTGTTGCCCATGACCCAAGGAGTTGCCCTATCGTTTTTGGGTCACGAAGGTCAAAGGTCAAGGTCACAATCGGACTTTGTTTAAAATCCGTTTCCGTGCTCTAAGTCATGAACCAGTTGACCTAGGATCATGAAACTTTACACAGTTGTTGCCCATGATCCAAGGAGTTGCCCTATCGTTTTTGGGTCACAGAGGTCAAAGGTCAAGGTCACAATCGGACTTTGTTTAAAATCCGTTTCCGTGCTCTAAGTCATGAACCGGTTGACCTAGGATCATGAAACTTTACACAGTTGTTGCCCATGACCCAAGGAGGTGCCCTATTGTTTTGGGGTCACAAAGGTCAAAGGTCAAGGTCAGAATAGGACTTTGTTTAAAATCCGTTTCCATGCTCCAACTAAAGAACCTTTTGACCCATAGCACTTTTTTCAGTGACAAGGCGCTAGTGGGGGGTATTTGTCCGCTTTGCGACAGTTCTAGTTATATTTACAATACAAAAACTAATGTATACGCGTATTAATTTCACCCACAATAACGTACGTAATGCACGTCTTTGTACAACAACCATTTCCCCGTAAATTATTTTGTATGTAAGAACTACATACTTATGTAATTGAATACTAAACGTACAAAAATATGTATTACGAAGTAGATTTTGTCTTCCACTCGCAACAACACAGGGTCGACTGTAACAGCAGCCTGTCATGTTGGTATGTGGGCTTGGAGTCGCCATATATGAACACGGTTGTAGGTTTTTGAAATTTAATTATCAACAAATGATTCAACAAAGTAATGTCCACAAAGTAAATTGTCACCAAGTTTGTTCTAAAACTGTTAAAAGTGATGGAAAGTCCAAATATCACAAAGATATCACTAAGATTAATGTCACAAAGTTTTCTTTATTTTTTTTGATTCACTAAGATTTCTAAATTATTGTTTTAACGCCAAAGGTAAATTTCTAACTGATTCTGACTTTCTAAAATTCTCTCAAAGACTGAGACATCACATGACTTCTCAATCAACCAAACAACCAATCAGACAGATTCTACAAAATCTATCTCAAGTAAAAAGTGTCATTTGTTCTGATTGGTCAATAATATGACCACTGATAGAATAGCATTTTCTTCCAAGATTGCATGAGATCAAAAGAATATATCACCTACTTATGATAATGATTGGGCAATGCAAACAGTAGGGATTTTACTGCATAGTTCTGCAAGCTTAATTATAATAACATCTTGATAAGAATCTAAATGGCTTCATATGTTGTCCATAAGGTGTTATGTAATATTAAAGACTAAATAGAATATATGATGAAAAACTCAAAAGTTAAATAATGTAACAAATGTTGAAAATAGCTAAAATATGAAAATTATTTTGAGTTCTGTAGAGAAAAGGCTGCGTTTTGATACTAAACATGATTTATTGATTAGTATGGTTCAAATCCTGTACAATAAACAGTTTCTGTAAATTTTACAGAGATTTGAAACATAATATATGCACTAGATACAGAATATTTGGGATTAAATACATGTACACTCACATGAGGGCATTTTTGACTGACAAAATAACCATAATATATACTCGTCTTCTCAGACAAATGATTGATATTTGCCCTCGCGATTCCCGACGACACAAAATTACACAATATGGTCAAAATTCTTTTGATTGTGTTAATTCAATTCGCAAAAAGGAATGTTACAACTGTCCATAAAAAGAAGTATGTTTGAAAAATCGAAATACCATGATTTACCCCACCCACTCCTTTTCTCTTTTTGCTGTAGTCGTCAGCAATACAAGCGTGTCATTCATTTTTTTGTTTTTCTCAATTGATTGGGTTCTGCTAAAAACCCATGTAACTTAAAATCAGTAAAAATGCATTATCTGAAGCTCTACGACGATTTGGAGCTTTTTAAGCTTTACTCATATAGCATCCTGGCATTCGATGATAAATGACAAAAAATTGTCGAAATTACTCTAATTGATAATAATAATTCACATATAAGATTTTATAAAGATATGATAATCATTTAAATAGTTATAGTCATTTGTAATTTGGCGCTTTAGAACTTTCGATCAGTATAGCACACACACACGTGGGTCAAGTGCATATACGGCTCGTGAAATATATGAAATCGATATTTATCTACCCTGTATATCGTCGAAGACGTCCGATCAATAAAGTAATAACAACTACAACATCCACACGATTAAAATCAAATGTCAAGATAGATTTCAAGTAGTGCAAAAGTAAAGAACGTTGAATACGTCAGTCTCAATATTGTTAACTACGGCTTATCTATGCATCATACATGTATGGGCTGTTCATTTCAAAGCGTTTAATATGTCTATCTAGATTATGTTGATAGAAACACACATAAACAAAAAACAACATCATTTTCATATGTATCGCTAAACTCAGTTTGCAATTAAGCAAATTGACAACGTTACGTAATCGGCGGAATACGACGTAATGACGCATTTCCAGATATGCCAACAAGTGGATCATGAAAGTTAAGATATTGATGCACACAACTGCAGTTGTTTGCATGCTTAATACTCTAATGCATACGGGACATGATTTCCGGACATACCATCACAGACTAATGATAAAGCTGGAATAGTCAACACTGTGTTGTAAGTTGTACGTTAGATTTGTGTAGTTTGTACGGAAGTTTTGAGTGGTCAATCAAAGATGGCGTCGGTGGAAAATCGTTAGAGGTAGGTGTCTTAGTTTTTCGTCGATAATTTCCTTAAATGGCCGTATCTTGTCTTGATACTGATATCATTGTACAGGAGAAATGTATACCTATTCACGGTGCTATATAGCCAAGTACCAGTGTTGTCCTATCATACTCAGTCGTTGTGCAAAGACAGCCCAACACGGAAAACTTTTTTCGAAGCGAGAAAGTTGCCCTTTTAAGGATGATTACATAGTAAACGGCGAACTAGGGAACAAACTATTGCTCTAACTTGGATGTTTTTAACATGCTCTTTTCTATGGTTACCGTTATTTTACACACAAATGTCTAGAATGACCACAAACGCTGTGTTAACTAAATGGCCAAACAACGGTGTAGTCACAGTGAAAATATGCAGACACAACGGTGCAGTTTCTGTGTTATCTGTACCGTGTAGTTATTATTTTCACAACAAATTGTGAACGGTGTAGACTTGGTATGTTGTATAGGGCGAACTAGCTCTAACAGAAAGCAGATCATCTGTTTTATCTCCCTCAAATACTTTGGTCTTAGAAAACTCAGATGAAAATGCTGCCATCCTCAAAGTAAATGAAAACAAAAGTTAAGAAAATATGTTTTCTCTTTTCTTCATTCTCCTAAGCCTTAAACAGTTCAATGTATGTTTGATTTAATTTTCGGGAGACATTTTTGTTATTTGTGATTGAATAAACATCTGACGGAAATGATAATTAAAAGGAATACCATCACAAAATATCAAATAAGACATACGATAACCGTCATTTTGAAGCCATGTTAAGTGCAACGGCAAATTTCTTGTTCATCCGTTCATTTGATTTGTAGATTCGAAATTTCGGCTCTGGCTTTGAATTTTTCTTTGTAACTGTTTTAATTGGTTATTACAATCAATTATTGTAATTAATGAAATGATTTCAACTCATGGAGTATGATAATTATTGATCGAAATGTATCTTGTTTTCAAATTGACCCCTCATTGAAAAGTCTGATTTTAACCAAAATAAAGGATTCAATCAACAAAACATAAATTATGAATAACAAAACATAAATTATAAATTTGTTTCATAAACATTTGGGCCTTTTTTTCGTCTTGTTCGACTTAAGTAAATAAGTCTTGAAAATAGAATTCTGGAACTGCAAAATTCATTTTGGAATTTTCATACGTAATGAACTTCTTCTTCAGGACTGACAATTTTCTGACCAAGATTTTTTGGGCTCACTCATAAAATGTAACCATTTGCAATGAAAAAGACAATATTCTATTCGCCAAAATCGTTTGACTATTGGAGTAAAACGCATTGAAGTACTCCCAAGACAGTGTAACTTACACACATCCATAAATAAATGAAATGCAATGTTTTCCATCGAGAGCCGACCTTCATTGACCAAAATAAACAAATACCAAGTTGATCAACGCTTCTCAATGACTTAATCACATCTGGGAACAAACTGTTCATTTCAGCCATTGTTTTCATGTTCTCGTGGGGAAAGAGAAGAGACCCTATCCGTTTCATCTGTTTTAGCACGTCCAATGGAAATATCAGGAATTAAGGTCGGGGCTTTTTGAACGACTTTATGGGGTGTTGAACTTCGTCATTTTTTTATGTTCAGGACTCATGCATTCAAAACCGGGGATATCATCGATAGAAAGAATCTTGTTAACTCCAAAATCCTTTTTTCTACGTTGATGAGGTCTATCTTGTGTATTCTATGCTCGCAAATGGGGATGATGTCCTAGTCTGACTTCTTGATAATATCAGGAATAATGCTAAAGTTCAGAGTTTTCAAATCTTTTTTACCCGTCTGATCATTGATCCCCCCCCCTTCTCCCCCTGCGCACTTTTAATATCTGACTGGAATGGTCCTGTTCCGAATGCTTCACAACCTTTTCGAAACTCCCTTCGAAATGACAGTAGTAATAGGTGAACAGCATGGAACTGAAAATAAAGAAAAAAAAAAAATAAAACAGACGCCAGCAGATTCTTGGTAATTTCTACTATTTGACCCTTACGGAATTGCTTTGACAAATAGCAAGGAAACTAGATTCTGATATATTTTGATTAAAGTATATTTTGTAGACATATTGTCACCTTCTTTGCTGCAAAGCATTTACAAGTCAGTCACATAAAAAATTATTAACATAATTGTTGAAGAATTTCGGTAGTAATTGTAAAACATGATTCTCAGCCGTGAAAACGTTATCATTAAACATAAAAATATCATCACTCCAGAAATGATAAGTTCTGTATTACTTCAAGTCTACACCGTTCACAATTGCATTATGTCTACACCGTTCACAATTTGTTATGAAAATATAACCACACCGTACATAAAACACAGAAACTGCACCGTTGTGTCTGCATATTTTCACTCTGACTACACTGTTGTCTGGCCATTTCATAAACACGGTGTTTGTGGTCATTCTAGACATTTTTGTGTAAAATAACAGTAACCATAGAAAAGAGCATGTTAAAAACATCCAAGTAAGAGCAATAGTTTGTTCCCTAGTTCGCTGTTTACTATGTAATCATCCTTAAAAGGGCAACTTTCTCGCTTCGAAAAAAGTTTTCCGTGTTGGGCTGTCTTTGCACAACGACTGAGTACGATAGGACAACACTGGTACTTTGATATATAGAACCGTTGATAGGTATACATTTCCCCTGTATAATGATATCAGTATCAAGGCAAGATACGACCGTTTAAGAAATTTATCAATGAAAAACTAAGACACCTACCTCTCATGCTGTATTGTTGTCGCCATCTTTGAATGACTACACAAACCTAACGTACAACTTACAACACAGTGGTCAAGAGAACACAACATTTCTATTCAACTGCATAATATTCAGTTCCTTAACCCATTACCAAACGACAAAATTTTTGACTGGTCTAATTTCAAAGATGTTGCAGACGATAATTTAAAGTGAATGAAATTTAATGTTTCTTGGTCCTTCAGGGTAGAAAATATTGTGAGTAATGAAGAAATTGCTTGTCACAAGCAATTTCTTCATTTTCCACAATGTTTTCCTGTAGGGAGTAAAAAAGAGTCATTGTGTGGAAATGGGTTAACACTTTCACAAAATGATAGAAGTCTTTCAAATTCATAGAGAGAAAAGAAGGAAATAAGCTTGTGTGATCTTTGATTGCCTGTTGTTATGTAAAGTCAGGTACCCTTTTCATCATTAAATGTAAAATATAGCGGACAAGAATTGACATGGCAGAGCATTCCATTCGATTAGCATGGGCTGCTCTGCCAGGTCATTTATCGTGAGGTATACTTTGTGCAGCTATGTGCGAAAATTGAAGAGGATATCTGATTCCTACCAATTTCAACTTTTGTTGCCTCGCTCTCCGAAGATGTCAGAAGTTGCATGAAGTGTTTCGTATCTAATGATGGATGGAATACCTTAACCTATTACCAAACAACAAAATTTTGGTTTGGTCCAAATTCAAAGATGTTGCAGACGACAATTTCAAATTAATGAAATTTAAACATTGTTGGTATTTTTGGTGTAGAAAACATTGTTGAAAATGAAGAAATTGCTTATCCTAAGCAATTTCTTCATTTTCCACAATGTTCTCCAAAGCCTGATTATCTTGTATAGAGTCAAAAAGAGCCATTGCATGTTAATGGGTTAAATGAAGGATGGGATACCTTAATATCTAAGAGTAAATGACTGGAACAATTATCTCAACATAGTCTTGAAAATGTTTCAATTGTTATGTAGATATCTTGTTGTGCCAAACAATGTCACAATTATTTTGTGTCCCTTCTACAAATCCATTCCAGAATAACAATGGTTTCAACTCTTTTCCAAACAATTATTTCGGGTTTTGATATTTTTGATAAGAAATACTTTGGAAAGCATGGAGAGAAAAATAGAATGGAGAAAAAAGAAGACAATGCTGATAACCAGCATTCGTAGCTTTTCAACAAAAACTTGTAACTGCAGCTTAACACAAGCTGCAGTTAAAAGATTTTTGTTGAGAAGCGACTGTTTTCTCCTTTTCTCAACATGCTTGCATTTGTTATATAGATGTAGATACCTTGTTGTGTGGAACAATGTAACGATTAAATTGTGTTTCTCGGACAATTCCGTGACAGAGAGACGATTGGTATAAGTACACTGTGATAATGATTGATAATTGTGGATAATTTTATAAATCACGAAATGCCAATCTATTATCACAATTATTGTTCAACACATTTCGTAACAATACCTAGTTTTGCTTACCCAGGTGTACTTTAGTATGGAAAACAGTGATGAAAGAGGATTTCTCTTTTTCCTTCAATATTTTCTGTGCTATGTGCAATTGTCATTCAGTGATCTGCAGCAGCCTTTAACACATTACCAAATTAACGGTGACAGTTTTTGGTGTCTTACAAGATAAAGGCTTTTGAAAACATTTTGTGGAAAATGGTTAAAGGGGGAATAACACTTATCGTCTTGCGAATTTTCCGAGAACTTCGTACAAAAAAATAAATATATATTATTAAAATATGGTCTTTAAATTGCATATATGCCAAATCTTAGCTTTCTACCTTGTGTATTGGCTTAGATGTCGACGGATTTAAAACCCCTTGATTTTTTGTCCCGGGGATAATATTTACAATAATGGAACATATGGGGGTTTAAATCCGTCGACATCCTAGCCAATACACAAGATAGAAAGCTAAGATTTGGCATAGATGCAATTTAAAGGCCATATTTTCATAATACATATTTATTTTGTATGAAGTTCTCAGAAAATTTGCAAGATTTTAAGTGCCATTCCCCCTTTAAAGACTGTCTTAATATAATTCAGAGATAATAGTCTGTAAGAAAGCATTGATATTAAACAGACTGTCTGTCTTATTGCCACAGGATCTGGTCTTGGTCTTCAAAACATTAATTTGTGTTTTTATATCGGACTGCAACTGATGCTGTTATTGTTGTGCTGTAGATATCGTCGCTTTTCAACAAAAACCTCGTAACTGCAGCTTGTTTTTAGCTGCAGTTACGAGGTTTTCGTTAAAAAGCAGAGATATGTTGTCCAGCCTTCTTAGAAAATACCTTTCTCCCAGATGTTGATCATTCTTGATCAACTAGGCTGTTGATCTCTGCCATTGCAAGCACCATTCTCGTCTAATAAAAAAACACAAAATGTTAGTGCCCATATGGGCTAAAGTATGAATGAAGTGACCATGTTTCCATCCCGTCAGCGTAAGAAGTCTTGACAATGATATCATTGATATGAATACCATCAGAATGTCTCATCCCCAAACTATTAGTAAAATTAGTTGTGGGACGATAATATCACATTTGTCAGGCAGTGATTCTAACATGATAGTCAGAAATTACATGAGGGACCCAGTCTATAGTCAGAAGTTACACATGGGACCCAGTCTATCACAGCCAATCAGTAATCAAACACTAGCCGCGTGCGATTTAGGCCAGAAGTTGTCTTCTGGAAGAAGAAGAGCTAGTTTGGTTCCCGGCTCTGATAAACTACGTACTAGAAAAAATACTACGTAGTGTATCAGAGCCGGGAACCACACTCTTCTGGAAGAGCTCTACCGGCCTAAATCGCACACGGCTACCGAGATGTTTATAGTTCTGCCGATGACAAAATTGATATTATGAATGAGCCAGGGAATAGTGCAAATAGTAGCCCATAGAATATTAAGACAAAAAGAGAAAATGTTGGGTATCAGCAATTTCTGCTTTTGTCTCAATGTTTTCCAGCACCTTTTCAGGTGACTTTAATACCAGCTCTTGTTTGGGTTAGGGTTGAGTTTGAGTTTATTGGGGTTTTACGCCGTTTTTCAACTACCAGGGTCATATCGCGGCGGCTGGAGCACCTATCCATGGATTCCTGTTGTTTCTCAAACCAGTACTACCCATACCTGTCAACTTTTGGAAATTTCAAAGAGTGAGATTGCGCGCGACGACCTTTAAATGAGGAGTTTTCGCGGGTATTTTTCGCGCGGAGTGATTTAACCTCAACTTTTAGGAGTGAGATTTTTTTGCAGTGTTTCTTACACTTGAGTCTTTAAACAACGACAGTAGCTTGTTCTCTATGTCTTATATTTATCATTTTATTTCTTTACAAAAGCAGAATAGTTAAATAGCAAAGTTCATAAAGGATAATCATTGTAGGAAACAAGACATCCTTTGTTCCAAACAATTCTCACCAACCAATTTGTTCAAACTTTATCTCTAACTTTCTATTATCCTTTTCTTTTTTTTTTTTTTTTAATTCTTCTGTACAGCATGTTCACAGTTTAGCAATTGCCAAGTTCCTTCCCTTTTTTAAAAAAATTTCTTTAAGTCTGGTAAATGATGCTAGAAAATGCCTGTGCAACCATATCGCGGTTATTCTGCGAATAAGAAAACCATTAGAAGTGCAATATAGATGAATATAAGGTAAACCGCAAAACATAACGGGGCGAAACAACCTACGAGTGCGAAATACCGATTTTCTGGAATGTACAGAATCTTATCGAAGCGGGGGCCCACGATCGATCCGATATTCTCAGTGTAGGCTGTTATACTAGTTGATCCTCATCCATTAAATCTTGTTAAATGGTAGAATGGCGAAGATAAACTCGATAATCAAAGTTTGTTTACAACTGAATGGGCAAGCACTAATGGTCATCGACAGATTATCGGAAAACTGCCCCCTCGATAACATATCGCGCATTTTGATTGGTTGACTTGTCGATATTAGCCACGCCTTACACTTACCTCATGTGTAATAAGTCGATACCCGAGATCGTCGAGTTAACGCATCGGCGCGTTTTGATTGTCAATCAAGGAAGGTGACAATAAACAAGATAATCGCTAATTGAGCGAGTAAGGGTGCAATTTCACAATGATAAACAATAAAGGCAGACGGAAATTGCAAGCGTGTGATTGCTGGAAAATCGTGTTTTTTAGTGATTTTAGACCATTCGTGTGTGTGATGAACTCCTGCACTTGAAATCGTGTTAGTCACGATTTTTTCGTGAAAGTTGACAGGTATGGTACTACCACAACACCCTTACCGAGCCTCCAGCTGCTCGCCCACTTAGGTTAAAG
This sequence comes from Fragum sueziense, assembly GCA_963680895.1. Classification (NCBI taxonomy): domain Eukaryota; kingdom Metazoa; phylum Mollusca; class Bivalvia; order Cardiida; family Cardiidae; genus Fragum; species Fragum sueziense. The sequence continues at coordinate 57,482 of CAVMGG010000252.1, forward strand.
ATTTCAAACCCATTGGTGGGTGACAATTTTGTGAGAAAGGGTATTAGCCGCGGCCGGGTATCGATCCCGGAACCTTTCGAATGAGGGTCAGATGCGCTACCAACTGCGCTAAGGCCGCGGCCTAGGGTTAGGGTTGATGTTTGACAAAGAAAGCAAATAAAGGTTTTGATATGTTAAAGTGACATTTCACAATTATTTATACATAAATTTTACTTTTATTATATCTGAAAGAGCATGATTTCTTATGAAAATTCTGAAAATTTCAAGCCAAGATATTGAACCGTTTACGAGAAATATATATTTTTGCGCTAAAATTAAACAAATTGTTGTGGACAACAATTCAGATTTATACAGTATTTGTCATTTCCGTCTCAACTTTAAAGGCGTATTTTTCGCTTATAAACGACAACTTCAAAAAACTGATAGCATTTCTACGCATAAGAATAAACAATCTTTGCATCAAGACATACTTTTAAAAAATGAAATAAATGTGAAATGTCACTTTAACACTACTCTCCATTGCCGAGGTCTATATTGATTAAACCATCAAATATGACCTCTGCAGTTTTCGGTACACCAACAGCCTATTTGATCGTCATAATCTAATTATAGCACACCATTTAAATTATCTAATCAAAATCATTCAGTTTTATCTTGCATGATCATTACGTATACATTACGTCGCTTCTATTTTTGTCTGAAGCCGGTAACATTTGAATTATCGAATCAAAATGATTCAGTTTGATCTTGTTTGATTACGTATACATTACGTCGCTTCTATTTTTGGCTGAAGCCGGTAATTTGAAGTGTCAGCCAATGAAAGTTTGTATTATCTGACCACATTAAACTGATACTGATTAATTTTCGTGTGCAAAATCCGTTAGTTGAGTGTCTTAACAAAACATTACCGAAGTGGGTCATTACATATGCAGATGTACCGAGTTAATCTTGCTGGACAATATCAGCTTTTTAAATTGTCTTGTTGTGTATCGCCAACGATTGGATACTGAAATCCCGCCAAGGCCCCGAGATTAGACGTGAAATGACCCCGCGAGAACAGAGCTCATTCTATCGAAATGGAATGTAGAGATAATGTGCTCTGTTCATAAGAGAGTACTTTAACACTTGATGCAATTCTTGCATTTATAATTTTGCATGAAAACCTTTAATTGAAAGACCCTTCAATTCTGTATAGCCCTCATCTTACCACTATATTACATATCACCAACTCTGGAAAAGATTTATAATAACATTTTTTTCATGCTTTCTTTTGAGAATAGATTGAAACTGTGGTCAAATAAAATTGACATGTATACAAAAAGTTTCATCTGGGTAAGTTGGACTAATTAAACATTTTGTTGTCAGGAAATGGACGAATGTACAAATGACTAGATCATAAATGTGTAATGAAGAGTTTTAAATGATGTTTTTTGGTGAAAATATTCCAGAAATTTATATCAGATTTCTCCTAATCACAGCTGATTTCACTGTTTGTGGGGCCAATTTAGATAAAAAGAAGATGGTGTTAAACGAAATAGCTGCCGAGCTCTGGATACCCGAGTGGGCTTTCACATTTTAATGCAAATATATGATTAATTATACATCAAACCTTATGTTGTTGGTACTCATTTGAATCATCTCTTTGAGATGATTCAAATGAGTATCAACAACATAGGGTTTCAGTGATAATTGAAGGATTTTGCATCGATTTTTGTTCAGATTGGAAGCTCAATAATTTGGAAAGAGTCAGATAGATATCCTGCGAAATGATTGAAATTTTGGGCTTATCAGACTTAGTATCAGATCTCTCATCTGTCAGTGTTAATAAAAGTGTTTTTGAGTGAAGAATTTCGACCCGTTTCTAAATCATTAGTAAAATATTGACCATTGGAGGTTTAAGCAAAGAATTTGGCCTATTTCTAAAATATTAGATGGAAATAAATTATTGACCATTTGTACCTGTACTGGTTAACTAGTATTAGTTTGGTTGGGTTAAATTTGAGCCTTGGAAATGGCTTAAAATTATTGTGATTTTCCCAGTCTTTCTTACAGGATGTCAAAGAATATTTGTAAAAGGAAGTAGTAGCCTATCTTAATCTGTGGTCATTAATCTTTTCATATTTCATCTCGACAATACTTATCAGCCATTAACCTATTCCCACATAATGAGGCTTTTTGACCCCCCCCCCCCCCTCCCAAAAAAAAAAGAGAAGAAAATAAATAAAAATAATAATAATGATAAAATTAAGGCCTCAATAGGAAAACATTGAGGAAAAGGAAGAAATTGTTTGTGACAAGCAATTTCTTCATTTCCCACAAAGTTTTCTACCAAGAAAGATAAAAAAATGTTAAATTTTGTTCAATCTAAATTGTCGTCTGCAACACCTATGAGTTTGGACTAGGCTAAAATTTTGTTGTTTGGTAATGGGTTAATCAATTTGAACTCGGTTTGAAGCAAAGAATGTGGGAAAATGCCAGGATTCAGCTGGACATGCAATCGCGACCCTCTAGACTGTTTGCAACCTTTTGCCGTTTGGAACGAGTTTGCAACATGATCTCGAGCGTAATACAGTGACCGCCATATTGAACGTGAAAGTAGACGCGCATAAATGACGTCATCAAAACAAATCAATCCTTTAGCTATCGCTATAATTCAAGTGAAATATACTGTCAATAATCGGTAAATCACATCAATTATTTCATCTGGTAAAATTTTGTCACATTTATGAGGATATAATCGAATTTTGAACGCTGTTTGTTTCAAATATTTTTCTGGCGTAGATTTAAATAGTTGTTTGGTCTGGTTCCGTTATTATAGACCAGACTACCGTTGTTATGCTTGCGGAGTGATATGGGCAGGATCGGCTCATGTTGGCAACTGTAATACGTTCGAGCCGATCTTGAGTAACGATAAGATCCGAGAATATTCGAATGCTGGACATGGTGGATTTTTAAAAAATCAGCTAAATTGCTTGATTGGATTTCATCAAGTTGATCTGATCAGCAGCGGGCAGTTACCTAGCATTTAACCCTTTCCCACACGACAAAATTTAGGGTGATCCATTTCAAAAACTGCCACTAATGACAAATTGGAAGTTATCAAAAATAGAATTTCTGTACAATATGGCATAGTAAATATTGAGACAAAAGGAGAAACTGCTGGTTATCAGCAGTTTCTTCTTTTGTTTCAATGTTTTCCAAAGCCTTTTCTATTCGGGACGTCAAAACCAGGTCTTGTTTGGGAAAGGGTTAAGGGTTATCTTAACCAGAGGTATTGACATGGAAAAGGCTAAGTTCAATTGTGTGCACAAGAGTTGCTAATTACTATATGGAATGACGTAAATGCATTGATATTTAATTGATGTTTTCCCAGAGTCGATAACTACGCCAGGTCTATTTTCTCCAACAAAATTATCGCCTCTTTTGTGGGAAAAAAATATAAAGCAGGAAATTTTATATATCAAGGAAAATAATTATGCTGCAAATGCTATTGAAAGTGCATATTGACCCAATACCAGAGGCTTAATTTTAGACCCGTCCAAATTCAAAGATGTTGCAAATGACAATTTTAAGGGAAAGAAATGAAAGAGATAAAATAGTTGGTGTTATTATAAAATCTCGTAATTATAGCGTGAATCAAGCTGTAGTTGAACATTAATTTTTAGCTCCACTGGCCGAAGGCCAGCGAGCTATTGTCATGGCGTTGTGTCCGTCGTGCGTCCGTGCGTCCGTTAACTTTTTCTTTAAACATCTTCTCCTCTTATACCAGTGGGCCAATTTTGACCAAACTTGGCAGGAATGTTCCTTAAGTGACCCTTTTCAAAATTTGTTCGCGAATTTTTGATTTGTCAAAAAAATGTGGGCGTGGCAGGGCGGGGCTTATCAGGCTTAGAGAAATCATAAGAAAATTCTTTAAAAATCAACCATTGGGCCAATTTGAAGCAAACCTGGCAGGAATGTACCTTGAGTCATTCTTTTCAAAATTTGTTCACAAATTTTTACATTTGTCAAAAAATGTGGCCGTGGCAGGGAGAAAGGGACTTATCAGACTTAAAGAAATCATTAGAAAATTCTTTAAAAATCAACCATTGGGCCAATTTGAACCAAACCTGGCAGGAATGTGCCTTGAGTCATTCTTAACAAAATTTGTTCACAAATTTTTACATTTGTCTAAAAATGTGGCCGTGGCAGGGAGAAAGGGGCTTATCAGACTTAAAAAAAATCATAAGAAAATTCTTTAAAAATCAGCCATAGGGCCAATTTGAACCAGACTTTGCAGGAATGTTCTTTGAGTCTCTCTTTTCAAAATTTATTCTCAAATTTTTACATTTGTCAAAAAAAGTGGGCGTGGCAGGGAGGAAGGGGCAAACCGGACTTAAAGAAATCATAAGAAAATTCTTTAAAAATCAACCAGTGTGCCCAATTGAACCAAACTTTGCAGGAATGTGCCTTTAGTCATTCTTTTTAAAATTTGTTCACAATTTTTTATATTTGTCAAAAAATGTGGCTGTGGCAGGGAGAAAGGGGTTTATCAGTCTTAGAGAAATCATAAGAAAATTCTTTAAAAATCAACCATTGGGCCAATTTGAACCAAACCTGGCAGGAAGGTGCCTTGAGTCATTCTTAACAAAATTTGTTCACAAATTTTTACATTTGTCTAAAAATGTGGCCGTGGCAGGGAGAAAGGGGCTTATCAGACTTAAAAAAAATCATAAGAAAATTCTTTAAAAATCAGCCATAGGGCCAATTTGAACCAGACTTTGCAGGAATGTTCTTTGAGTCTCTCTTTTCAAAATTTATTCTCAAATTCTTACATTTGTCAAAAAAAGTGGGCGTGGCAGGGAGGAAGGGGCAAACCGGACTTAAAGAAATCATAAGAAAATTCTTTAAAAATCAACCAGTGTGCCCAATTGAACCAAACTTTGCAGGAATGTGCCTTTAGTCATTCTTTTTAAAATTTGTTCACAATTTTTTATATTTGTCAAAAAATGTGGCTGTGGCAGGGAGAAAGGGGTTTATCAGTCTTAGAGAAATCATAAGAAAATTCTTTAAAAATCAACCATTGGGCCAATTTGAACCAAACCTGGCAGGAAGGTGCCTTGAGTCATTCTTAACAAAATTTGTTCACAAATTTTTACATTTGTCTAAAAATGTGGCCATGGCAGGGAGAAAGGGGCTTATCAGACTTAAAAAAAATCATAAGAAAATTCTTTAAAAATCAGCCATAGGGCCAATTTGAACCAGACTTTGCAGGAATGTTCTTTGAGTCTCTCTTTTCAAAATTTATTCACAAATTTTTACATTTGTCAAAAAAGTGGGTGTGGCAGGGAGGAAGGGGCTTATCGGACTTAAAGAAATCATAAGAAAATTCTTTAAAAATCAACCAGTGTGCCCAATTGAACCAAACTTTGCAGGAATGTGCCTTTAGTCATTCTTTTTAAAATTTGTTCACAATTTTTTATATTTGTCAAAAAATGTGGCCGTGGCAGGGAGAAAGGGGTTTATCAGTCTTAGAGAAATCATAAGAAAATTCTTTAAAAATCAACCATAAGGCCAATTTGAACCAGACTTTGCAAGAATGTTCTTTGAGTCTCTCTTCAAAATTTATTCACAAATTTCAAGATTTGGCTGTGTAAGGCTTACAAGAAATCATGGGATAATTCTTCCACTTTAGCCAGTGGAGCGATTCAGGCCCTCCTGGGCCTCTTGTTAGATTTTCACATACAAAATATTATTCTTTGTCCGAAATTATGTCACTGTTTACATGATAAAATTTTTCCATATTTCTAGTCTCTTTTGGTAGAAAACACTGTGGGAAATGAAGAAATTGTTTGTTACAAGATGGATTTGCATTAAACTTTTAATTTCACACATTATGCAACCATGCAATATTGTCACAGGTTGATGATTTCATGTGTTGTCAAATATGCTCTCAAACAGTACTATCAGTGCTTTGATTAGTGATGAGACAGTTGAACATGTGAGTTAAAGTCGTGTGAGTTAAATTCCTTGGAAGGGGTCATTTGTCTGATTTGCGACAATTCTATTTTTGGTCTGACAATTCTATTTTAGGTCTGACAATTCTAATTTTGGTTTGACAAATCTATTTTTTGGTTCTGGGCTATGCTAGAGGTCAGACCCTGCTAACTTCAAGCAGGAAATAATTCTCACCTTTAACCTTTTCAAAAAGAATGGATGCTCTTTGAAGCACAAAGGTGTTTTAGTCTGGAAAAGATCAGACTTAAGAAGAATAATTATACTGCATTTTCTCCTTTGTCCTCAACATGTGCTATATTCTCAACAAATGCCATCTTTCATAGTAACAATTTTGTCATCCGCATCAGCTATCAAATTGGTCTAATCAGAATTTTTGTTTTTTTGGAAAGGGTTTATGGCATGTTTTTGTTTTTCAACATTATGAAAACTTAGTTAAATAATTTTGAGGGTTTAAAGCCAAACTGTTGTAAGTGGATATGAATTTCGATATTCATTTACACTAGTTATGCATAAAAAGAAACATTTTATTCCATCAAGAAAACCTTGAAATTGACATGTAATCAACAAGTTTTTGACAAAAATATTTACCTAAAAATAAAAATTCGCTTTTCCTGAAAAACCTTGTAATTTCAGCTTGTTTTAAACTGCACTTACAAGGTTTTTGAATCAAAGCAGTGAATTTTAAATTTGCGTCACTGCTCCTGTGAATTTGTCATCTTTAATAGTAGTCAACAAGAATTGGTTCAGATACTTGGAAGCATTTGACAATCATGTCTTTTGAAAGTATTTGGGACGATGTTTGGACGCTCGTTGATCTGGATTTTGTTTACTTGCAGATGGAAGGAATCGTAGACCGAATGCAGGACGAGTCGACGGGGGTTCCAGTTAGAACTGTCAAAAGTTTTATGTCCAAGGTGCCCAGTGTATTCACAGGTGAGTAACAAAATTTTCACTTTTTTTGCAAAAAATTAATTGGAAATTACCTGTTAAAAATGTAAATAGGTTCTACGTTATAAAGACCAGGGTAATGCACTTCCTATATAATCGTTATATTTCGACTTATTCTGTGACGTTCGTAAGTCTGAGCAAATTCAAAATTGGATAGCAATATAATTTGCCTCCCTTTAAAATCATCTATTGGCACTGTACGGATTTTGTTCCATAATTGGTCACATAGCCCATTACCTAGGTCTTACCCATTACCACACAATGACTCTTTGACTCCCAATAAAATAATGACCATGGAAAACATTGTGGGAAATGAAGAAATTGCTTGTGACAAGCAATTTCTTCATTTCCCACAATGTTTTCCATAAAAAAAGACCTAAAAATTAAAAGTTTCGTTCGCTTAAAATTGTCATCTGCAGGATCTTTCAAACTGGACCACCCTAAAATTATGTCGTTTAGTAATGGGTTAAAAGAAATGGTAAAGAAGAGATGGTGTTATAGTGGGGAATGATAGCAACAATGCAAAGTTGAACTTTGTCCTAATATTTGAAGGCTGCTGCAGATGACAAAATGGATGTTTTCAAAGAAGAGAATTCTGTATGATATAGCACAGAAAATATTCAGACTAAAGGAGAAAATGTTAATCATCAGTATTTTCTTTGTCTCAATGTTTTCTTATATTTACAGTTTAGTTCAGTTTACTTTAACACATTCTTGTAGGAAAAAGATGTTCAGTTTTATGTCTTCTGACATATGTAGGCCGATCACTCTCTTAAGGTATTTAAACCCTCATAATATTATAAGCACCAAAAACCTAGATGCAAAATCTGAAAAGTGCCAGTAATTCCTAAACTCTGCAACATTATCATTCCAAATACAAACATAAACATTTTGGATGGTTTAGAATTTTGAATTAATGCATACTTACGGAAATATTTGATAAAATTGTTCAAAATTACCTCCCTTGTATATCAATATAGAGTAAATAGTACTGTCTTGTAAATTATTTTCTTCTCAAAGCATAATCTTGAAATCCGGCATGGTGAATCAACTTTTTTGAAGTGTATTTACAAGTGTGTGTAGTTTGATGCATTTCGAACAGCTAGAAAGTGGTGATTTTTTGAGGGTCTGTAAACCTTAAGTCAAGGAGGTAACTTTCATTATTCAGAAGACTAATTTTGCACTTGTCAAGCTGAATGGAAAAATCTACGTATCTGCAACTCTAATCAAAGTACTGAGAGTACTGTTTGGAAGCAAATTTTTCAATAATGTAGGTCTGTCCAGGCTCCGGTTCCTCGAAAAAACTTAAGTATAATCTCATGAGAACATGCTCAACTTTATAGGGATATTCTCCAACGTTGAAGGGTAATCGATTGAAGTTCACGTGGATTTCATGAGATTTGAGCACGGTGCTCAGATTTGGGCATGAGAACGTACTTAAGGTTTTTTTTCGAGAAACCGGGGCCAGAAGTAGAGTACTTTGATTAGGTACTTTGATTATCTATTTGCAGGTTGTTTCCCATTAAGCAAGTGACACTGGTTTCCAGCGTCTTCCCCTCCAGAAATAATGCACTTTTCCCCCCAAACAATAAATTTTCCCCAAGATGTATTTTTAAAGATCATACTAAAAACCCAAACAAAATAACAATGAAACATTTTTCCCAATTTATGCAGCTTTACAAAGTAGTCCTGCTTGTTTTCAAGTCTACAGTAGTGGATATAAGAGGGTTTTAGCCTATCAAGTGTTCCTTTTCTATATCATTCAATTTTCCCCCAAAACAAGGATGCCGTGTGTGATTTTCCACCTTTCTACCAGCGTCCTGTGTCTTCCCCCATTCCTAAACAAGAGGGCCAAGATGGCCCTATATCGCTCACCTTAGAGATCATCAAGATGATAATTTTTATCTCATCTCACATACACAACTTCTGGACAAAGTTCATTAAAGAAAACAATTTAAACAATGCTGGTAGTGGAGAGTTATATTACCATGGGAAGTGCAAAATTTACCTTAAGGATCTCTGATAAACAGAATTGGAGAAGATTGTATCATCATCATACAAAACTTCAAAAACCTTACGCCAAACAGTTTAGGAGAAAAAGATTGTACAAGGTTTCCTTCTTTGTCTCTATATGAAATTCAATACCCACAGCATAGGGTCAATTTTCTTGTATCACAATAATTTGAGATATTTTGGTCGAGGGCCTTGAGATGATTCTACACACAAAATTTCAAAGCTCTAGGCCAAACGGTTCAGGAGAAAAAGATTTCCTTCTTTGTCTCTATATGTAATTCGATACCCACAACATAGGACGAATTTTCTTTGTATCACAATAATTTGAAGTATTTTGGTAGACGGCCTTGAGATGATTCTACACACAAAACTTTAAAGCTCTAGGTCAAACGGTTCAGGAGAAGAAGATTGTACAAGATGTCCTTCTTTGTCTCTATATGAAAATCCATACCCACAGCATAGGGCCAATTGTCCTTGTATCATAATGATTTGAAGCATTTTGGTAGAGGGTCTTGAAATGATTCTACACACAAAATTTCAAAGCTCTAGGCCAAACGGTTTAGGAGAAAAAGATTGTACAAGATTTCCTTCTTTGTCTCTATATGAAATTCGATACCCACAACATAGGGCCAATTTTCCTTATATTACAATAATTTGAAGTAGTTTGGTCGAGGACCTTAAGATGATTCTACACTCAAAATTTCAATGCTCTAGGCAAAATGGTTCAGGAGGAGAAGGTTGTAAAAGATTTCCTTCTTTGTTTCTATATGAAATTTGATACCCACAACATAGGGCCAATTTCCTTGTATCATAATGATTTGAAGTATTTTGGTAGAGGTTGTTGAGACGATGCTACATGCAAAATTTCAAGACTCTATGCATTATAGTTTGGGAGGAGAAGATTTTTAGTAAATGTGGACAGACAGACGGACGGACGGACAAACGGACGGTGAGCAATCACAACAGCTCACCCTCAGCACTTCGTGCTTTGGTGAGCTAAAAAAGCCCTGTCGGATTTGAATACCTTGAACACTTTGATTCGTAGAGTACTTTGATTAGGTACTTTGATTGTCCAGAATACCTTGAATACTTTGATTCTATGCTGGAGTTGTATTTATTTTTAGCACAACTTCATGCATATTAATCGTCTGTGTAAGCTTGGAATATATTTCATAGTTCAGTAAACTGGACTGACCCATTTACAAGGAAAGCCATTGGACTGATCTTTGAACCATAATAAAGCAACTTACTACGTCAATCTTTTCTTTTCTAAAGAGACATGATTAATTGAATGTTTTATTTTCAGTCACACAATTCAATATCTACACATAACTTCAAACTTACATATTGAATATTTGAATGACTGTTACCTCATTAATCTTTGCTTTTGATAGAACTATTTATAGTGAGGAGGATCGAAAGGTGTTGTGTGGTATGCAGAGAATGGTAAAGTGCAGAGACGCATGGCTCCTAAGAGAAGCAAATTTTGCAAAATTTGCTTCCAAAAACCCAAGTTGGGCATAGGAATTGCAAACTCCTGTCGATTATGGGGAATTTTCTCCTTTTCAATCAAATTTTTCTAACAACAAAAAAATGAATTTTGCTGCTTTCTATTTTTCAGGTCAAGATTTAATATTCTGGATGATGAAGAATTTAGATGTCGATGATCAAGGTATTAGCTCTTTCTTTAACCCTTTCCCACACATCTCTATTGCCGATCCCGGATAGCTCTATTGGTTACGTCGGAGTCTGTCAATCCAGGGGTCTCGAGTTCGAACCCCGGCTCGGCCAGAATCCATTCTGACATTTGACAAAAGCCATTTGTCTCTCACCAATGGGTGTAAATCATCTATGTGAGAGAGCAGCTGGAGGCTCGAATTGGATATTGTGGTTGTACTGGTGCGAGAACTACCAGGAACCCTCGGTTAGGTGCTCCAGCCGCCGCAATATGACCATAGAAGTTGAAAACGACGTAAAACCCCATTAAAAAAAGAATTCACATCTCTATTAGAAACGGCTTGGGAAAACATTGAGACAAAAGAAGAAACTCCTGATGACCAGCAGTTTCTTCTTTTGTCTCAAGATTTTCTGTGCTCTATTGTACAAAATTTTCTTCATTGTCTATTGTGCAGTACTGTTCTATTACAATAATTATTCAAAATATCAATGAATTCTGATGAAGAATTTAGATGTTGATGATTAAGGTATTTTAAATCTTTCTTTATCGAACAAGCCAAATTTTGTTCTTGAAATGTTCTAGAACAGTAAGAGTTAGTTCTACATTGCTCTTTATTTCGTGCAGTTCTAATACAATTATTCTTCAAGAAATCAATGAATTCTGATGAAAAATTTGGATGTCAATGGTAAAGGTATGTTGATTTGATTTATTGAGGTTTTACATTGTTTTTAACTACTTTGGTCATATCACGGAGGCTGAAGCACCCAGTTATAGATTCCTGGTATTTCTCTCACCAGCACTACCACAATATCCAATCCAAGCCTTGAGCCGCCACTGTAGTCTGGTTAAAACATTATGCACATGTTTACAAAATTTACCTCTAGTTAACCCTTTCCCAAACAGCAAAATTTTAGGGTGGTCCACTTCAAAAACTGCCACAAATGACAAAATGGATGTTATTAAAGTGACATTTTAGAATTTTTTGTCATAAATATTACTTTTATTTTTATCTGAAAGAGCATATTTCCTTATGAAAATTCTGAAAATTTCAAGCCAAAATATTGCGCCGTTCACGAGAAATTTATATTTTTGTGTTAAAATTGAACAAATTGTTGTGGACAACAGTTCGGATTTATATGCAATTTATCGATTATGTCTCAACTTTAAATGCGTGTTTCTCGCTTATAAATAACAACTTCAAAAAACTGATAGCATTTCTACGCATAAGAATAAACAATCTTTGCATCAAGACATACTTTTAAAAAAATGAAATAAATGTGAAATGTCACTTTAAGGCTTATGAACTGAGAATGAAATGCAGAGCCAGAGGCTAAATTTTAAACATAAGCATTTTTTTTTTGGTTTAGAATTTTGAATTAATGCATAATTATGGAAATATTCGACAAAAATGTTGTAAATTACCTCCCTTGCATATGAATATAGAGTAAAATAATATTTGTAAATTATTTTCTTCTTGAAGCATTATCTTGAAATCCGGCATGGTGAATCAACTTATGTGCAGTGTGTGTATTTACAAGCGTGTGTAATTTGATGCATTTTGTATGGCTAGAAAGTAGTGTTTTCATTCTCAGTTCGTAAACCTTAAAGATAAAATTTGTGTAAAATATGGAATAAAAAAATATTGAGACAAAAGGAGAAACTGCTGGTTATCAGCAGCTTCTTCTTTTGTTTCAATGTTTTCCAAAGCCTATTCTCTTAAGGACATCAAAACCAGGTCTTGTTTGGGAAAGGGTCAAGATAAAGGCTTTTGAAAACATTGCGGAAAATGAAGAAATTGATTGTGACAAGCAATTTCTTCATTCCGCACAATATTTTGTACCGCAAAAGACCAGAGAATGTAACATTTCATTCACTCGAAATTGTCGTCTGCGGCATCTTTCCCTGCGAAAAGTTGATTCAAGTTCAAGAACTGTTCTAGAACGTTGCATAGCGTTAAATTGGCACTTCTATAACTGTTCTAGAACAGTTCTAGAACTGCCATTTTAACATTCTAGAACAGTTTTAGAATAAGAAATGCATTCTTGAACTTTTTTCTGCAGGGATGGATTTAGACATGTCTAGAATTTTGCCGTCTGGTAATGGGAACAGTCTGAGGCAATGTCATCTAATCATAGATTAACCCATTACTAAACGACAATATTTTAGGGAGGTCCAAATTGAAAGATCCTGAAGACAACAATTTCAAGTGAATGAATTTTCAATATTTAGGTCTTTTTGGATGGAAAACATTGTGGGAAATGAAGAAATTGCTTGTCACAAGCAATTTCTTCATTTCCCACGATGTTTCCTGTGGCCATTATTTTGTGGGGATTCAAAAAGAGTCAGTGTGTGATAATGGATTAAGAGGACTTTGACCTATTAGAATTAGGTAGAACATTAACAGGCTGTAACTCCTAAATCTCTTTCTGTAATACCATTGTAAGTAAACAAGTGATTGACCTAACAAGTACAAAATTGCTGCAGGAGGCAGCATCAGATGAAGCACGGCCTAAATGAACTTGTAACAATGACTTTTCGCATATGTATCTATCTATCTATCTGCATCTACAACAACTCTTGTGATAGGCAAAGAGAAACTCAAAATTACCTCATTGCCACTCATTTAACCACCTACGAGAAGAGAGGCAGTGACAAACTTGAAATTACATCACTGCCACCCATTCCACCACCTACGAGAAGAGCTATCCACTGCGCCATCAAGAGTGTCAAACATGTAGTTAAGGAATAACAGTCTAAGAAAACTAACCAATCGAGAATGCAGAAACAATATCGCTTCTTTTTTGAAGAGTGGTATACATGAAATTAAAAGAAACAGAAAAGAGATGTTGGATTTTACTTTGCTTTAAAGGGGGACCAGCTAGGCTGTCGGAAATGCAAATGGCACAATAATTACAAACCAGTCTAAGAAAACTAACCAATCGAGAATGCAGAAACAATATCGCTTCTTTTTTGAAGAGTGGTATACATGAAATTAAAAGAAACAGAAAAGAGATGTTGGATTTTACTTTGCTTTAAAGGGGGACCAGCTAGGCTGTCGGAAATGCAAATGGCACAATAATTACAAACCAGAAATAACGTATGAAATTACCAACCTGAAGGGGTAGATCACTTATGTCCATTGTTAGCACTCATCAAGCTTCATTAAGTATTAAAATCCAAGTCAATTAATAACGTGCGGGTTGGTTCATATTGTCCTTGTTTTTGTTTCGTAACGGCTACATATACCCAACCTTCAAAAATCAATTACGTCAGAGGTACGTCATCTGTGCTCGGCGAGATTCAACACACCGTACAACCGGCTGCGTCGAAAGTTTGCGAAGACAAATTCGGCATCTGATGTCACGTGCATGGTAGGTCAAATGAATTTACTTTTATAAATAAACGAAAGGATCTTTGGTATTCTATAGTTGATAAATACGCGTATGAATGTTCAGTGCTTGTACAAAATAAACCTTTCCGCGTATCCCTCTCAAATAAGGTCACAGTCATCGACACAGCCAGTTGTACGATGTGTTAATACCGCGGAGGTGTGTCTCGTTGACATTGACCTTGTCTCGTTTTGAAGTGAAAATAGAATGTGTATACGCGCTTGTAAAGGATTCATCTATAGCAAATGAAAGATGGTAATTCACCGTGATTGAGGTTTTCATGCATTGCAAATTGTTTTTCCATGCACAAATATGAGTTCCCGAAAAGTTCGGAAGCATAAAAACCTAGCAATATGGGCCCCTTTAATGATACAGCCCTACCTGGTCGGAAAATAGTGTTGAAATACTACAAAACAACAAGATAACAACATTATGTAATGGACTTTGTATGCTAATAATATCTAACAACAAGAGAACCATAATGGTCCTTAATCGCTAGCCTTAACCTAAATAGCATGAAAGTCACAATGGTGTCAAGTTCAAGGTCACATAATATAAGATACGAGATTATTATCCATCTGAAAACTGCATTCATGATCTTTCGGGTTTTGAATGATAAATATTTATGACTGTTAGAGTGAAATTAAAGTCGGAAATGACAATTTTGTCAATGTCAAGGGCATATAACCCAAGTTTTACAAGCCCCATTTACCTGGAAAATGGAATCATCCAAGATCTTATGGGGTAGGTATAAAAAGCTGACTGGCTGACTAGCTGACCAGCTGACTGGCTGACCAGGTATTGGCTGACCACAGAGTTACCACTGTCTTGCTCCCACTTATTTTTGACCAATTATCTGCAACTCCTCCTTAACCCACACTTTATTCTTTTGATTCAGAAGAAAATTTTACTATCTTAATCTCTTCAAAGTTTTATGTTCATTAATAAGAATTTTATTATAGATCTAATTGTGTGATGAAGTTTGAAGAAAAGATGTATTTTAAATTTATCAATTATTTGTGTAATTTTTATTGTTGAATTTTTTTAGTTGTATCTGAACAATCATGAATGGCATGCTTTTTTTTTTGTTGTTGTTGTTGCTGTTGTTGTTGTTGTTTTCTCTTCTTATTTTATTTTCTTTATATCATTTTTTAATAATACAATTATAGTCTATTTTGTTCCCCTATTACCAGCAGAATTTTTTTAGACTTGTCCAAAATTCAAAGATATTACAGAAGACAATTCTAAGTAAATCAAACTTAACATGGTTTGGTCTTTTTGGGAAGAAAACATTGTAGGAAATGGAGAAAATGCTTGTCACAAGAAATTTCTTGATTTTCCACTGTTTTCCAAAGCCTTTATCTTTTGGGGAGTCAAAAAGAGTGGATGTGTGGGCATTGGTAAAATTAAATATTATTTATAAAATGTTGGTCAGTAAATAAAAAGATGTACATGCATATGAAAGTTTTTATCAGTTATTAAATATTTCATTACAAAGAGGACATTTTTAAGTACTAAATTTTAATAATGTTGTATAAACTATTTAAACTTATTGGAGCAAAACCATTTATTTGAAATAACAATTACAATCATTAATCCATAGCAATTGGTTATAAAAATTTAAAAAAAAATCCCAATTTTTTACTAATTAATCCTTTGACAAAATTTTGTTTACACCTTTTAAATTTGAAACATCAGTGAAACAGAAGAGACTGGGTACTATTCTTTTGTAAAGAATTTTTTAAACTAAATAAAATGTGTTCCAATTTTGCAAACTTTTATTAAGCAAGGACATCAAAACTTTTTTTCTGTTGGGAAATGGTAAAATAAGGGTTCAGGGTATTCTAACCCTTTATCCTGGGTAGAGACAGCTGACCAAATAAAATTAAGTCATTTCAACATGACTTTTTTACTCCCATTTGACACCTAACATAGCTTTGGAGAAGTTTAACCATTGTGAAAAATTAAGAAGTTGCTTTTGACTATCATTTTTCTTTTATTTTCAACAATATTTTCTACTAAGATAAAAAAACATGAGATTCATTGACTTGAAATTATGTACATCTGTCAATTTGGGACATTCTATTTTTTGTTGTTTGGTAATAGATTAAATACCAGTAGCTGACCAAAAATTTAAAATAGTCAGCTAAACAAATAAAAATATTGGCTGTAATATCTGACCACTGAGATTTATTGAACAGTCAGCTGACCAAATACAAACATAGACCACAATACCTGACCACTGAGATTTAATGAACAGTTAGCTGACCAAATAGAAATATTGACCGCAATAGCTGACCACTGAGATTTAATTAGCAGTCAGCTGACCAAATAGAAGTATAGACTAGATAGAGTAGCTGACCACTGAGATTTAATGGATTATAGTCAGCTGACCAAAATAAAAAGTACAAACCAGATTAGCTGACCACTGAGATTTAACAAATAGTCAGCTGACCAAATTGAAATATTGACTAGAGTAGCTGACCACTGAAATTTGATAAACAGTTAGCTGACCAAATAGAAATATTGACTAGAGTAGCTGGCCACTGAGATTTAATGAATAGTCAGCTGGCCAAATAGAAATATTGACCGCAATAGCTGACCACTAAATATTAATGAATAGTCAGCTGACCAAATACAAATATTGACTAGAGTAGCTGACCACTAAGATTTATTTAATAGTCAGCACTGCTGACCAAAGACAAATAAAGACAAGAGTAGCTGACCAGAGAGTTGATAGTCAGTTGACCAAATAGAAATATAGACTAGAGTAGCTGACCAATAAGTTTTAATGAATAGTCAGCTGACCAAATAGAAATATTGACCGCATTAGCTGACCACTAAAATACATTGAATAGTCAGCTGACCAAATAGAAATATTGACCACAATAGCTGACCACTTACTAAGATTTAATGAATAATCAGCTGACCAAATACAAACATAGACCAGGCCCCGGTTTCTCGGAAAAAACTTAAGTGCAGATTTATGAGAACATACTCAACGTCAAAGGAATACTCTCCAACATTGAAGGGTATTTGATTGAAGTTCATGTGGATTTCGTGCGATTTGAGCACGGTGATCAGATTTGAGCATGAGAACATACTTAAGTATTTTGGAGAAACCGGGGCCTGATTAGCTGACCACTGAGATTTAATGAATTGTCAGCTGACCAAATAGAAGTATTGACAAGAGTAGTTGACCACTGAGATTTGATTAGCAGTCAGCTGACCAAATAGAAATATTGACTAGAGTAGCTGACCAATTAGATTTAATAGTCAGCTGACCAAATAGAAATATTGACCAGAGTAGCTGACCACTGAGATTTTATAAGCAGTCAGCTGACCAAATAGAAATATTTGCCACAACAGCTGACCACTAAAATATATTGAATAGTCAGCTGACCAAAGACAAGTATAGGTGAGAGTAGCTGACCAGATTTGATAGTCAGCTGACCAAATAAAAATATTGACTAGAGTAGCTGACCACTGAGATTTGATAAGCAGTCAGCTGACCAATTTGAAATATTGACTAGAGTAGCTGACCAGAGATTTGATAGTCAGCTGACCAAATAGAAATATTGACATATTGACTAGAGTAGCTGACCACTGAGATTTGATAAGCAGTCAGCTGACCAATTTGAACTATTGACTAGACTGGCTGACCAGAGATTTGATAGTCAGCTGACCAAATAGAAATATTGCCTAGAGTAGCTGACCACTGAGATTTAATAAGCAGTCAGCTGACCAAATAGAAATTTTGACTAGAGTAGCTGACCAGAGATTTGATAGTCAGCTGACCAAATAGAAATATTGCCTAGAGTAGCTGATCACTGAGATTTTATAAGCAGTCAGCTGACCAAATAGAAATATTTACCACAACAGCTGACCACTAAAATATATTGAATAGTCAGCTGACCAAAGACAAGTATAGGTGAGAGTAGCTGACCAGATTTGATAGTCAGCTGACCAAATAAAAATATTGACTAGAGTAGCTGACCACTGAGATTTGATAAGCAGTCAGCTGACCAAAGACAAATATAGACCAGAGTAGCTGACCACTGAGATTTCATAGTCAGCTGACCAAATAGTAGAAATATAGACTAGAGTAACTGGCCACTGAGATTTGATAAACAGTCAGCTGACAAAGTAGAAATATTGACTAGAGTAGCTGACCACTGATATTTGATAAACAGTCAGCTGACCAAATAGTAGAAATATAGATTAGAGTAGTCGACCCCTGATATTTGATAAGCAGTCAGCTGACCAAATATTGACTAGAGTAGCTGACCACTGAGATTTAATAAGCAGTCAGCTGACCAAATAGAAATATTGACTAGAGTAGCTGACCACTGATATTTGATAAGCATTCAGCTGACCAAAAAGAAGTATTGACTAGAGTAGCTGACCACTGAGATTTGATAAACAGTCAGCTGACCAAATAGAAATATTGACTAGAGTAGCTGACCACTGAGATTTGATAAGCAGTCAGCTGACCAAATGAAAATATTGACTAGAGTAGCTGACCACTGAGATTTGATAAGCAGTCAGCTGACCAAATGTTGACTAGAGTAGCTGACCACTGAGATTTGATAAGCAGTCAGCTGACCAAATGAAAATATTGACTAGATAAGCTGACCACTGACATTTGATAAACAGTCAGCTGACCAAAAATAAATATTGACTAGAGTAGCTGACCAGAGATTTGATAGTCAGCTGACCAAATAGAAATATTGACTAGAGTAGCTGACCACTGAGATTTGATAAATAGTCAGCTGACCAAATAGAAATATTGACCACAATAGCTGACTACTAAGATTTAATGAATGGTCAGCTTTTCAAATACAAACATAGTCCAGAGTAGCTGACCACTGAGATTTGATAAATAATTATGCTGACCAAATACAAATATATAAAACAGAGCAGCTGACAACTGATATTTAATAATCAGCTGACCAGATAGAAATATTTACCACAGTAGCTGACCACTGAGATTTATTTAATAGTCAGCTGACCAAAGACAAATGTAGACGAGAGTAGCTGACCAGAAATTTGATAGTCAGCTGACCAAATAGAAATATAGACTAGAGTAGCTGACCAATAAATTTTAATGAATAGTCAGCTGACCAAAAAGAAATTAGACTAGAGTAGCTGACCAATACGTTTTAATGAATAGTCAGCTGATAAACTAAAAAGATATTGACTAGAGTGCCTGACCACTGAGATCTTTCTGGGTAAAGAACTTTGTAGGAAATGAGGAACAAATTTTGTTATGAGCAATCATTTATCGTCCAAAATGTGGTGCATTTTAAAAAAAAGTATTATTTTGTGTTAGAATGTTGATTGGTATTTAGATAAAATTTGAGAATCTACTCACCTTGCAAATAAGATATATATCCACATAGGTTTTCTTTTTTTTTCAAAGATATTTCCATGTTGTAACAATTATAATAACAGGAGATCCTGGTCACTTGTACATATATATACTGTTAAAATAACCAAAACAAATAACCCAGTACATTTACTTTAACATACAATAATATAAACCATATTCATGCTATAAAGATGTTTCTTACAACACCTTAAGAGTTAGAGTAGGGCGCTATGTAATTCCGTGTGCTTTTGATGATACAGCTTGCCAACATTGTCCATTACGAAGTCCATACATCGAAGGTGGAGAAACAACATCTTGACATACGAGTTCTCGCGGGAGATTTTTGAGACGTTACGTTAAAAATGACGTCCGGAAAAAGGACTTTTGAAAAATAAAAGAGGTAAATGATAAAAGGTTTGATGAATATACTTTCATTTGTTCATAGTGCATTTATCTTAACGTAGAAAAACGTATTTTGTGTACTGTGTTTAACCTTAAGCGCCATTTCTGACGTCACGACCCAATTTAAACGTTGTTAATAAAACAAGCAGACGAAGGTATTTTTGGTATATAAACAGATCATGTTTACAATCACTCATTGAACAATTGTAAAAAAATATTAAAAATGATTTTTATGCCACCGTGAGTACGCAAAATAAACGTAATTGAAACCGGTGACGTCACTTTAGTATTGTTTTCAAAGAATACGTATAGTAATTAATTTTATTCAATACTGTCCGATCTAAAGCAAATATTTTTACCACAGAAAACATTTAATGTACACAAGTAGATAGGGATAGGTATAAAATCATTAAAATTGTAGTTGACGTTGATATATTTTCCCCTTTCTTGTTTGCCCACCCTTTGAAATTGATAAACCGGTATTTATGGTCTAGTCTGTAGTATCGAAACGTATATACGTATACATTTCTGAGAAATATAGGAAGCTTACAATTTTTTAATATAAACAATTGCTTAGATTCCCAATTTGACGTTATCGCAAGTATGCCAATTATATCCTTTACATCGGTTTATGAAAGGCTACTAAACTCTGTAGAATCTTTACATTCCGGAAGCGGTGTGCACAACTAGACACCATGGAAAATAATTGTGGCAAGTTTATAAAATTCCGATCAAAACTGTAGGAGGAGTTGCGCACACAAGAAATTGCTGACAGACAGACGGACGGACGACCGGGGCCATAACATAATACGACCCTTCGGGCCTTTAAAAATGAGCGAAATTAATTGGCGGCATCTGCTCTAATTTGACAAGTAGACTCATCTGCTCCACACGCGCAAAATTCATTGCAATCCAGGTTGATTGATGTGCTCTTGAACTTTCTTAATCCACATTTACATTTTGTGCAACCAAACTTTACCAGTTCAAGAAGTGCAAGTGGTGCTGGCAACAAGGTCGTCATAACCGGCTGGTATAAATCCCGATCCTTTGTCCAACCAAAGATTTCAGGATCTGGAATGGGATGACAGGGGACCACGTCAAAGTTCCAAATTATGCCTTGGAACGCTGCGCGCTTAACAGCTTCCTCAAATGCCGCGTTTGTAGGTGGCAATCGCTCAGATTCGTATTGCTTCCTACGAAATAGCCACCACCGAGGAGCTCCCAGTTCTGTGATCTCTGTTCCAGGCTGATGCAACTGGCAGACAAACTTTTCAAGAGGCGCTAATGTTATGCCAGTAATGGAATGCCCCGCAGAGATGGCTTTAAAAGCGTCTATTACATTGGTGTTTGCCTGTTCAAATGACTTCCAAAACAGATTTTTAACACGGTGTCTTTAGGTAAAAAATTTGGAATTCGCCCCAAGCATAGCACAAATACACATGTGTGGCGAATAAATATCAATGAAAATGAAGCAACATTTGAAGCAGTCAGTTGCATGGAGCAGAATCTTTGTATCGGCCTCTTCTTGTGAACTGGAAAGATATGACATATCTCCTTTCGTTGAACGTACAATGTTACGGTATGCTTTTTTTGAGTTTTGTGATTACCTCTGCTAGGTAAACAGTGATCTCGTCTTTAGTAGAAGACGTGGAGAGAAGAGTTGCCATCGACACATTTTCGAGAGATGTACTGTCTGTGATGTGATACGATACCGCTTGTTTCTTGCCAAGTCGTTTCAGTCGTGTTGCTGTTTTCAAAGAAGATGGTCGATCATAGCGATCAAAGATCAGATGCACTTCAGAATAGCCTTCATACGTTGACTCAAGCACAGATACAAAATGGTCGCCCAATTGTGAACCTGTTTCGATGCTTTGGGGTTTATGAAGTACCTACACTAAGTTCATCGCATCTACGACCGCAACTTCCCTGTTCGTTGGACCAAATACAGGCTCGAAGTGATCAGAGGTAACCCTCTCTCTCAGAATCGTCATCAACTGAGACTTGTTCGAACAACGATGAAGTGTCGAACAACGATGAAGTGAACCATCAGCGTCAAACAGTGCTCTTGGGACGACTGAAAGTTCATAATTACTGAGGCCATTTTCTAGGCTGATTTCCTTCCGAGAATTCGCAATTATCAGTGGCCATACAAACTGTCCTGTGTTCTCTTTGAGCTCAGTAAGCTTGTTTTGTACTTGGACTAAATAGTCTTTGACAGATGATCTGTACAAATTGAGAGAAGCCTTTGTCATCGTGCCCCAAAACTGTGTTTCATTTGTGTGAAGCCTTTTTGCAATAAAGCCATCCCACATGGTATATGTAACATGGTTATTGCTATGACATCAATGACGTTGCTGTAATTTTGCTTCTGAAGCCTAATAGATTATATAGGCTTACATGTATATACTGAGAGACAAAAGAAAGTATACAAATTCTATTTCTCAATATCTCTCTTAACCCTTTCGATGCCAGAGAAATATTGGAAAATTGGTTCCTATTTGCCAGGCCATTTTCAAAGAAATTAGGAAAATGACGGCAGTGTAATAAATCAACTAATTGCTAATAAACTTTTCAATAAAACTATATAAAACCTATATTTTCCGAAAGATAATTAAAAATGCTATCCAGTGAATATATTTTAGTCGATTTTGAGTCACACAATGTTACGTTTTGCTATCTTGAACTTTGACAACTGAAAAAATGACAAAATGACGAAAATCTTACCACCAGCTCGAACATTGTTTTCACTTTCCTCGTCTAACTCCAGCGAACATTCCCTTTCAAAGTAAATAGAATAATCATCTGGTACATTGTCTTGCTATCTTATTACAACCTCATCCATCGTACATAATTTGAGCTTTCAAGACGCATTTTTCACTTTTTTGCACCACATGTGTTTTGCCGTCCGCCATCTTGCTTCACTTTCAATTTCCAAAGTCAAAATCCCAAGATTTGGGCTATTTTTGTGTTATCCTATGACGATTTTTCTATTTTTAGGTAAAATGAATCAAAGATAAATTATCATTGGTCAAATTTTCAGTCACGTTACGACTCGGTCTAAAGATAGAACAAAATATCGAGGGGTTTTCTCAGCCACGCGAGATGACGGCATATGCCGTACCCTGGCACTATAGCGACATTTTCGCTGGACGGCATATGCCGTACCCTGGCAGCGAAGGGGTTAATTTTCATGATATCGACTCGAAATTTTGAACAAAATACTTTTATTCATAAAGCATTTACACAAGGTTGAGAGATGTCCCCTGGAATCAATCGATTATCCTTACTCGTGCTAGATGTCGGTTTTGCAAACTATGCATTTGCGACTTAGTGGAGTATCGGATATTGCTATTGATTATGATTTGTTTTCTCTATTCTTTAACACAACTTATCACAATGTTGTTATTTCTATTATATTAAAACACAAGTAGTGGTGGCGGGGAGAAATTGATCGATATGCCAGCTTTTTTTAAGTAAGTCCCATTTTTCTATGATGCAGCATTAAATGACAAAAACACGTGACAATATACACATGATGATGTGGATAGAAACACTTTTCGTATTTATTTTCAAAATCCGCCAGTAAATTTCTAAGGAATTATGTCAAAGAACGTTTTTGCATCAAGTCCTCTTTTGCCATGACGCAGCATAAAATGGTAAAAACATCAACAGAATGTACATGATCAGGTAACTAGGAACATTCTGTGAAATTTTGATCCAAATCTGTTCATAAATGTAGGAGTTATATCAACTAGAATGTTTGCATTGAATTTGTGATGTATTTAAGCAGCCTGGAAATGGCCGAATTCTGGGAAAACACCGCCTCTCCCGAAATGTCAAGAAACGGATATCGATAACAGGAACATATGTGATTACAAAAATGCATGTTGGCACCCTGTATCATCAAAAGCACACGGGAGCCAATTTCGTTACATAGCGCCCTACTCTAAGTGATAAAACATTAGTTGAAACCTTTTTAAGTTTACAAAATTGAACTAATGTACCAGTACACATTTAACTTGGACTGACCCATTACCACACAATGACTCTTTTTGACTGCCTTAATTAAAGCAGAGACATAGATAAACCGGAAAACCTTGTGGAAAATGAAGAAATTGCTTGTGACAAGCAATTTCTTTATTTCCCACAATGTTTTCTACACAAAATGAGCCAAAAATGTAAAAAAACAAAACATTTTGAATTTTCGTCTGCAACATCTTTTAATTTGGACAGTGGCGGATCCAGGGGGGGTTCGGGGGGTTCAAACGAACCCCCCTCTGTAGCCTGATTCTTTCATTTTCATGCAGAAATTCAGTCAAAAGTGTGTAATATTTGTAAAACGAACCCCCCCTTTTTGTAAAAACGAACCCCCCTTAAAGAAATTCTGGATCCGCCGCTGTTGGACCAACTCAGAATTTTGTTGTTTGGTAATGGGTTAAGACATAAAAATATGACATTTTTACTGTTTTCATTTATCACTTTCCTTTTTGGTGAATTTAACTCTAGTCAGAATGGGTTGAATTGTTTTCTTGATTGATGAATTTAATCAATCAAATTAGATAAATCAAAATCAGATAAATAATTTTGCTCATAGGATTGTATTACATCTATCATTTATCATTGACAATTGTTTAACAATTTTTTATTTGTTTTTATGAATCAATTGGTACGGTAATATAAATCCCATTTTTAAGAAAAGAACTAAGAATATATTGGGGTCTGATAGCTCCTACTTTTTCATTCATACAAACTTTCCCAATCAAAATCTCAGCCAATCAGGCTCCATCAGACTTAAAAGAATGACATGTAATAGGCTAGTTTTAGAGATAAACAAAGTCAGATTATATGAACCATTCAAAGTGTTTGACATTTAATTGACAGCTGCCAATCAAAACCCATTGACCAATCAGCATCAACCAGTTCTTAGATAACTTACACCATTTTCCAATAATGGAGATTATCAACTTATTGACAGCAACCCTTTGCTTTTTCAAGAAAACATCCCACACTGTAACAAGAAAATTGTTACACTAAATTGAATGGAAGATATTTGGGAAAATGACAGAATTATAGAAAATGCAGTTTATCCTTTCCTTATATTTTTGTCATTGATATATTGCACACTACATTCTTCTTACTGTAATATGTATTTTGTTACCTGTTCAATTTTTGAATTTTACAGTATTTTAAAGCTGATTGTCTGGAAAAGAGTTTACCCATTCCCAATCAACACCTGCTTCACATGCCCCTAGTAGGAATAGTTTTGTAAAAACATTAAAAGGAAAGAATAAATTGCTGATTATCAGCAATTTCTCCTTTTCTCTCAATTTTATCTATGCTATCAAATAACCTTTTTTCACTGTGAAACCAATTATTTTGTTGACAGCCCATTCTAAATTAACCACCCCCACATTTGGTCATATGGAAAGGGTTAAGAGACTTGACATCTTATCTTGATACACAAATTATCAACGTGCTGGAATTGTCAGTAGTCAGTTGAGAGCCTGTCAATTGAATAGCAAATTAGCTGTTTCTTGGCCCTTTCCCAAGTAGTGGTCTGTTTTGACACTATGCTTTAAAAACTTGAATCAAATGAAGGAAATTAATTCTGGTATGCTTGCCCTTTGTCTCCCTTTTCACTATTTTCTATGCAAAAATGGCACACAAACCCTATCTTAATCAACATACCTTTGATCATGATGTGTAACAGATTTCAAATGGAAAGAGTTCATTTTTTTCCTCTAGGAAAAGGGTTAAACAAAACCAGATTTTGGTGAGCCAACAGAATTTTTGTTAAAAATCTCTTGAAATAAAAACAAATTTTAAATATTGATATCCAACATTTTGTTCCTCTTCTTTCAAGAATTCATGTGGTTATTATCAAAGATATTTTGTTTTTAGTTTACCATTTGTTTTTCCATCTGCAACTCCTTTGCATGTGGACCTGTCAAAAAATTGTTAATCATTTGGGTAAGGGTTAACTATCCCTTCACCCCTATTATTTGAAAATGTAATGCAACGAAAATTTGCACATGACCACATTAAGCACCAATTTGGCATATTTATCTAGAATTTTTAAAAAAAACCCACAAAACAACTGAGACAAGTCATTAAAATTTTGTCCTTAACATTTTGCCAAACAAAATCTGTTTTCAAAGTTGCTATATTTCTTCCATTTACTTCATCAAATTCTGTACTTAATTGTATGAAAACTTATATTTCTTGTTCTTAGAGAAAGGGTAGAATTAATGAGGGCTGGACAAAAGAATTTTATTTGTACAGGAAAGGGGTAAAAAGATATAATGGGTTGGAAAGTTTTGAACAACATGATGTAGAAGAAAAGAAATGTTTGAATGCCATGAGAAAACCCTGATAACAATCACATTCTCCTTTTGCCTCAATATTTTCTGTTCTATACATTATTCAGAAATTTAACTTTAGTAACATCCAGTCGGTCTTCAGCAGCTTTCAAATGAACACCATACAAGTACATTTTTATTGTTTGGTAAAAAGGTTAAAAGAAATTGCTTGGAAATACATCAAGCCTTAAGAAAACTTTTTCAGCTGCTGTGAGAAATATTGTCGCTTGGAAAATTTTCCATTCAAATTGAACCGGTTACCGCCCACCCTTTTTTGTTGTTTGGGAAAGGGATAAACTCATGATTGATTCGGTTTTAATGCATCATTCAACTGCTATTGTCATATTGCGACAGCTGGAGCACCTAACTATAGACTGATGTTTCTCGTACCAGTACTTTTACAGATTTCATTTCACATCCCATTTGGTCTACTCCCAATTCTACTACATGTATTTTGGACATCATTTCCCTTTCGTCTACTTCTCTACACTTAGTAAATCAATTGCTTGCATTTTTCAATTCATTTGTGAATATCAGTGTTTCCGAATAACTTGTTTTAGCCGACTTGGCGTCATAATGATATCGTTTAAGATCGGACGGCCAACAAAGCGCCACAACTTTTGTCGAACTTTCCGTTATTTTTGAAGGGTAGTACGCTCCGATGTAAATGAGCGACATCAACATATCAACAAGCGAATTTCATCAGAGAAAACTCGGATTATGCTTTTCCATGCATTTTTAGAAGGAACGCTAGGTGAAAATTTTGATTTTGAATATTTTAACCAGAACTGGACAGCTATTCTGGTCACAGATTTGACCATAAGTACCTGTGGATATTACTTTATTTGGTCAGCTGATTATTCATTGAACTTCACTGGACAGCTATTCTGGTCAGCTACTTTATTTGGTCAGAGCTGATTATTCATTGAACTTCACTGGACAGCTATTCTGGTCAGCTACTTTATTTGGTCAGCTGATTATTCATTGAACTTTAATGGTCAGCTATTCTGGTCAGCTACTTTATTTGGTCAGCTGATTATTCATTGAACTTCACTGGTCAGCTAAATTCTGGTCAGCTACTTTAATTGGTCAGCTGATTATTCATTGAACCTCACTGGACAGCTATTCTGGTCAGCTACTTTATTTGGTCAGCTGATTATTCATTGAACTTCACTGGTCAGCTATTCTGGTCAGCTACTTTATTTGGTCAGCTGATTATTCATTGAACTTCACTGGTCAGCTATTCTGGTCAGCTACTTTATTTGGTCAGCTGATTATTCATTGAACTTCACTGGTCAGCTAAATTCTGGTCAGCTACTTTATTTGGTCAGCTGATTATTCATTGAACTTTACTGGTCAGCTATTCTGGTCAGCTACTTTATTTGGTCAGCTGACTATTCATTGAACTTCACTGGACAGCTATTCTGGTCAGCTACTTTATTTGGTCAGCTGATTATTCTTTGAACTTAACTGGACAGCTATTCTGGTCAGCTACTTTATTTGGTCAGCTGATTTTTCATTGAACTTCACTGGTCAGCTATTCTGGTCAGCTACTTTATTTGGTCAGCTGATTATTCATTGAACTTCACTGGTCAGCTATTCTGGTCAGCTACTTTATTTGGTCAGCTGATTATTCATTGAACTTTACTGGTCAGCTATTCTGGTCAGCTACTTTATTTGGTCAGCTGACTATTCATTGAACTTCACTGGTCAGCTATTCTGGTCAGCTACTTTTTTTGGTCAGCTGACTATTCATTGAACTACATTTGTCATCTATTTTGGTCAGCTACTTTATTTGGTTAGCTGACTATTCATTGAACTACATTGGTCAGCTGTACTGATAAGCTACTTTATTTGGTCAGCTGACTATTCACTGAACTTCACTGGTCAGTTACTCTGGTCAGCTACTTTATTTGGTCAGCTGACTTTTCATGATACTTCAGATATGAATAATCAACTATTCTACTCATGTTTTTTTTTTTTTTTTTTTTTTTTGGGGGGGGGGGGGGGGCAGCTGACTATTCCTCGAAAATCAAAATGTCAGTAATACCAGTCAGAAAAAAAATGTCATCAAAATTCATTTTTCAGCTAGTGAAAGACATTATTTCACATATTTTGTCTGTAGAAAATATGACCCCAGAAAACATATCCATTCAATTGGTTAAGGGTTGGATTAGTTTTAACCCTTTTTATCCTCCCCCCCCCCCCCCCCCCCCCCCCCCCCCAAAAAAAAATGGTTTTGATGTTTTGGTAAAGAAAGCTTTTGAACACATTCAGACAAAAGAAGGAAATGCTGTTAAACACCATAATTTCCTTTGATTTAATGTTTCTTATACCATAGAAAAATAATTTTCAATTTTGACTAAATCTGAAGCTCCCTTGTTTGGGGAAATTGATAAGGAGATGGGTGATAATGATTGCAATTATGTATTATTTGTTTAAACCTTTCTCAAACAAGTCTGAAGACCTTGTTTTGACGGCCCCTGTAGAAATGCTTTGGAAAAATGTTGACAGAAAAAATGCTGATGGATCTAATTATAATTTTTTCCATCTGCTTGGATATATTTTTTTTTTTACTAAATTTCACATAAATCCTACCTAATTTAATACATTATGTCTTCTGGAGTAGCTTTCAAATAGGAGCAGTCTAAATATTGGCCGTTTGGGAAAGGGTTAGATAAATGATTTTAGCTTAGATTATTGTAATTTATACTATAATGCTTACATTAGGAATGAATTAGTTAACTGTTAAAATGTCTTTTTTACATAGTGAAATACACCACTAACACTCTCATAATCATACCACATTTTTAAACACTATAAGTCTACCCAACATTATATCCATATAAAAACAAATTTGAGAGAGAACTTTAAGATTTACTTCACCAGCTTAAAATGGGAAATAATATAAAATAAAAATGTGGATTCTTTAAAATGGGTCTCTTTGCAGCTATTATCAATTCAGTTCTTTTTAAAAGAATGAAAAAAAGACATCAAAACAAAAACAGCAAAAAAAAAAAAAAAAAAAAAAAAAAAAAAAAAAACACACACACACACAAATATGACAAGAAATTGACAAGAAACATTCACAAAATATAAATCTAAAACATTTTTTAAATAACAGCAAAATGACAAAACAAAAATACTAGATGAATATTTGCAACATTTTTTCCCTAAAAAAATCTTCCTAAATCAATAATAAGAAGTCCTAATAACTGAACTTAAGTACAAGATAAATCTAATGTAAAATTCCCTTCTATGCCTATAATATGAGAATAAAGTGTGGGTTAAGGAGGAGTTGCAGATAATTGGTCAAAAATAAGTGGGAGCAAGACAGTGGTAACTCTGTGGTCAGCCAATACCTGGTCAGTCAGTCAGCTGGTCAGCTAGTCAGCCAGTCAGCTTTTTATACCTACCCGATCTTATGGTCCTTTACATCCTGTACGAAAAAAAGAGGCGGATTCCGCTTGGAAAACAGGCGTAAATGAGGCGTAAATGAGGCGTAAATGGCAATTTACGCTTGTAACAGTGGCGGATTCATACTTTACGCCTTGTTCACTGTGTATAGTAGTGACGGTAATTAAAGGCGTAAAATGAAATGGAGGCGAAATTTTATCACAACAGGCGTAATTAAAAACTTTAATTTTTGAGCAGGCGTAATTTTTGAACTTAGCCATTTTAACAAGGCGAAAAAGCTGTTTCTTAAAGCGGAAAATAACTTTCCAGGGAGGCGGTTTTTTTAGACCTAGCAATTTTATAATGACGCGATTCCAATGTACTAGCCATTTTCATTTTGCACTGCATAAGACAAGGGCAAAGAAAAGGCTTTTGTTAAGAAGGTCAAACCTCAAACTCAATGTCACAAGGTCAAGTTCCAAGATTGATGGTCTTGGAAGGAGGTATGCAAGAGTAAAATATCAAGACTCCATCAGTCTGTAATAGTGATTAGAATAAAGGCCAAGTTAAAGTTCTTGTAAAGTAAATGCCTTAAGGTAAAGGTCCTAACGCCAAAGGTCATGATCCCAAATGAAAGGTCTTAACAAGTTCTATCCTTATGTGAAATATCAAAGCTCTAAATCTTACAGAGTATGAGATGTAGGCCAGGTTAACCAGTAGGTCAAACTTCAAGGTCAAGGTCACAAGGTCTTAATTCCTGAATTAAAGTAAATGTCAGGTTGTATCTTTGTGTGAAATATCAAGGCTCTATCTAAACAAGAAGTGTATGTAAAACATAATATGCCCCCTCAAGGGCCTACCTTTAATGCAGGTCAAAGTTGAGGTCAAGGTCACAAGGTCCAAAGTCATGATCAAATGTGAAAGGTCTTGGTAGGAGGTGTCTATGTGTGAAATATCAAGTCTGTATGTGTAAAAGCACATGAAATATAGGCCAGGTTAAAGTTCTTTAAAGTAGGTCAAACGCCAAGGTCATGGTCAAATGCAAAATGTCTTGGTAGGTGGAGTCCATGTGTGAGATACCAAGGCTGTACATGTAAAAGGACATGAGATAGAGGTCAGATTAAAGTTTCTAAAAAGTAGGTCAAAGTCCAAGGTCAAGGTCACAAGGTCCAAGGTCATGGTCAAATGTGAACAGTCTTGGTAGGAGGTGTCCATGTGTGCAATATCAAGAATGTATGTGTAAAAGGACATGGGATAGAGGCTGGGTTAAAGTTTTAAAAAAGTAGGTCAAATGCCAAGGTCAAGGTCACAATGTCATGGTCAAATGTGAAAGACGTTGGTTTGAGGTGTCTATGAGAGAAATATCAAGGCTGTATGTGTAAAAGAGCATGATATATCGGCCAGGTTAAAAAAGTAGGTCAAACTTCAAGGTCAAGGCAGAATCCTCATAATTCTTTCTAGTTACGCCTCCTAGCAATTACGCCTGTAAAAAAATCCGCTTCATTCGCATATTCCTTCTCTAAAAATTCCGGTTAATTAACATTTTACGCCTCTACATTACGCTTGGTTTCCGCTTGGTTTCCGTCTCATTCTTATATTTCTTTAAACAAGCTTTAACTAGCGGAAAATGAGACGGATTCCGTCACATAATTCCGTCTCTTTTACGGGCGTAATTTTACGTACAGGATTGTGATCAAGTCTTGTCTTGATTGGTCAACATTTTTGTTTGTTAGTATAGAAATAAAGTTGGAAACGGCGATTTTGTCAAATTCAAGGGCACATAACTGTAATGTTTATCAAAACAGGCTGGAAATTGATTTCATCTAGGATCTTATGGTCACCAACCTCGTGACCAAGTTCTGTCTTGATTGTTCAATAAATTTTGTAGATGCTACAGTGTAAACGAGGTCGGAAATGTTATTTTTGTTAATTTTAAGGGCACATACATTCAACTCCTGACTTCCTGCTCCGATCATACTGGAAATCATATGGAAGTATCATAGACTTGAAAGTATGTATTCATCGTATTTATTTAGAGGTGTAGATAAGAGGAGGTGAAGACCTTCTGAAGTGCAATATTTCAATCATTGTTCATGGAACTTAATTTTGTCGGTACTTGTTGAAATTGTCTTGTAAGAAAATTCAAATCAGTCCTCACATAGAGGGGTTTGGAATTGATGTAACAAATTATGAATGTTTTCTCCTCCTCTTTTGTGTTCCTTTGTAAAATGGCGTGTTACATCGGTAAAATTTCGGAAAAGAGCAAAATTGAATGCCAAAGTTAACTATGTTGGAGTCTTTGTCAAGATTTCATATAATCACAAAAACATGCTACATGTTTCCTCTTACTTTGGGCTAAATTATATAGAAATCCAAAACCGGTAACAATGTCATATAATACATATTATTGATGAAGGTGATATTTTGGTCCAAAACTTG